>SRPP01000152.1:0-49821 GCA_018360055.1 Claviceps monticola
AAAAGCGGAATTTTGCCAAAGGCACGGCTCCGCTACCAGAAATTCATGAAGGTCTAGGTGACCAAGATGAGAACGGCGTGCTGAACTCTCCGAAAGCACGCCGTGTGACTCCAATGGTCTCAAAAGTGTTTTCGGTTCAGGGTAGGAGACGTGGAAACGAGCCGCGAGGCTTTATGAGTCATACGAAGCGTTGAGGTATATTTTCGCGCGAGCCCCCTCCATGAACAAGTCACGCCGTCTCGGCCAAATAGACGCAGAGTGTTCTGAACCTAATGAACTGATTAATATATGGCCCTCTTTTCGGCAGGCTTGCGTGAATTAACTATTGCCCGGTTTGTTTGACTGGACTCTGAAGGAAACAGGCGAAAAGCAAAACAATTGGCATGTTGTGTTCGAGGCTTCGTCTGTCCCACTATTCTTCTGAATGACCGTCCAATCAAAGGCAAGATAACCTTGAGAGTTAGCGAGTTGGCCAACACGTGCCAGGCAGCAGCGTGGCACAACAAAGCGGAAGGGTCCAAAGTTGCATTGCATCAGCAAGCAACCCGGAATATTGGATGAGTTCTGCCACCAACCACAATACCTACATCGTATTTAGCCCCGATCGAGCCGACTTGCATTTTCTTCATTGCACAGCACCAAGGCCGTTCAGACGAATGAACTTTATTGCCTTTCTTCCTCTTTTTTTCTACCATTTTTCCAGCTGTGCCTCAACTTTCTTGGAAATACTACCCTTTCGAACAGTCATCGCACACTTGTACATAAATACGACACCTTTTTCCACTTCACCTCCTCTTTTTGGACGCCGCGCGAACTCAATAACCAATCTTTCTTGTCCTCTCAATATTCGTATAATATAGTGTATAACCTCCCGATATCGGCCACAAATAACCTCCTGCATGAGGCAAGACACGAAGACCGCAAATCACGCCCGGTAGAAAGGTGCCTTTTCTTTCCATCCTTGTTCGCCGCCATGCCTCTTCTCGGCGGCAAGGGAAACAAGTTCAAGGTTGATCCGCCCAAGATCCGGATCGAAAAGGTGGCAGTTGAGCGGACAGGCCCAGCGCTGAACAGGTCGAAGCCCAAGCCGCGTCCCGGACAAGCCTCGACGGGCTTGTCTTCGCGATCATCCGCCGCGGCGTCCGCGTCTGGTGCGCGACCATCGCCGAGGCCCTTCTCTTTCCGACACAATAGCCACTCGCCGTATCCGTCGTCATCGGACGAGAGCCGGTTGCACCGGAAGCGCAAGCCTAGTGCGGGAGGAGCGGCAGGACATGCGGCGGCGGCGGCGAAACCGTCCCCGGGAGCGGAGCGGGTTGCGTTTGACAAGGATAGCGACAATGAGGACGATGGGTGGATGAGTCTGGATACGCGCAAGAGGCAGCGGAGGGCTACGTCTGAGGAGAAGCCCTTGGACTCGAAGCGCAAGTTTCGACACTTGCGCGCGTATGAGGGCCGCAATGGCGGTCTTCGGTTCATACATGCTGTCGAGGTGGCGTCGCTGGAGGCCAAATGTGTGCCAGTTATGGGTGCGCAAAAGGAAGACGTTGCGATAGAGCTGCAGTATCCGAGTATGCAGCCCAGAGAAAAGTACAGCTCCCTCAGTGTGCCGCCTTCCCGCATCTATCTTCCCCTTGTTGTTTCTTCATTTGCATTTTTCATTCCCTAACCTTTGTGGCGTTGGTCGAAATGCTCACTATGTCTTTTTGCTACAGGTTCGAACTCGTCTGGGGCAAAGACAAAATAGACGCCGTCGAAGCCAGCATACGAATCGTTCGCCACGTCGCCGAGACCTACCTCAACGACGAGGAAGCCGAGCCATTCACAAACATGAACACGGGCCTAATTCGACGTCTCGAGAAAGCATCGAATCGCAACATCCAAGATCTAGCAGGCTTCAAAGCCGCCCTACACGAGTACAACGAGACGCTGTCAGGCCTAGTCGAAGACGGCATCATCGCGAAGAACCTCGACGCCCTGCGCGAGCTCCCCCAGCAACTCGTCGCCTTCATCCTAGACCAGATCTACGACCGGACCGTCGCCCCGAGCGTAGATCTACTCTCCAAATACGAAAATGGGACCGACTACGTCTACGGAGAGCTCCTACACCCCTTCATCTCGAAACTCCTCGTCGAGCAAACCCAAATGACGTCAGATCAAGTCTTTGTAGATCTCGGCTCCGGCGTCGGCAACGTCTGCCTACAGGCCGCCCTAGAAATAGGCTGCGAGAGCTGGGGCTGCGAAATGATGGAAAACGCATGCAACCTAGCCGAGCTGCAGATTCAGGAATTCGATGCCCGGTGCATGCTCTGGGGGATCAAGCCCGGCAAGGTGCACCTCCAACGGGGGGATTTCCGCAAAAACACCATCATCCACGAGGCGTTGAAGCGGGCGGATGTGGTGCTTGTCAACAATAAGGCGTTTACGGCGCAGCTGAATGATGATTTGGTGCGCATGTTTTTGGATTTGAAGCCGGGATGCAGGGTCATTTCGCTCAAGTCGTTTGTGGCGGACTGTAAGAGTAGTCATAATATCAATGATGTGGGGAGTACAATTTTGGATGTGGAGGAGTGTTCATATCCGGAGGGGTTTGTGAGTTGGACGAATGCCGGGGGGGAGTATTTTATATCTACGCGGAAGTAGATGTGGATGCGTTGGATGCGTTGGATGTGTTTGCTTGGCAAGGTATGTGTTGCCGGGGCAGATATTTGCTAGACGGATATTTGCTGCGACAGACATTCGCTAGGCTAGGGGCTGAGATGACACATGGGGGCGAGGCGTATAGCTGTGGTGGGGGAGCTTGGCTGGTTCGTCGGTCAGTATATACGATGTATCACGTACTGCAGCGTTTTGGATGCCAATACAAAAAAGGGCTGGCGTTGTCTTTCTGTTTTCTTGGCTTTGTACTTTGTTGGAGTAGATAGCGGCCAAAAAAACTAGCAGAATCGTAAAGATGTACATACATACATACCATACAGTACTATACCTCACATACCACGGTTCACACCACATCACCGTAATCTTGGCACTTACCTCTTTTACCATGCCTTGCCATACCATGCCAAAACATTTTATGCGAGCATCGCCTCACCATCATGCCTGCTCATAATTCCTATCCCTCCCTCCATTTCGTTTCTTGAGCCTTCGCCATGAACATCGTGTTACAAAATAGACCCGGATCTGAAATATGAAAGTGATCTGGGAGTCCCGTCCTCTACGTCCCCAATAAAGGCTCATTGGCAAGATTCATGGCCTCAGCTTCTTGAGCCATACGCGCCATCCACCTCTCCACAAGCTCCTTATTCTCCCTCTTCACCTTGTCTCTCTCCTTTTCGGCCATGGACATTTGAAGATTCAGGGTAATCATTTCATCTTGCACGTCCTACTTCGTGTCAGTGTGCATATCCAGTTTGGTATATTCCCCCCGCAGTACTAGATTGATCGGGCTTCCCAGTCACTCCTCACGAAGCGCGCAAAGAGAACCGTGCGCCAAGCGAGTGCGCACGCAAACCATGTTACTCTTACCTCGAGCAGTTTTCGTTTCTCACGCAATTCATGCTCCCTGTCTTTCAACCGCGTCGTGAGAAGAGCCCGTTCCGTACTGAGGGCCTTGACGGAGCGCGCGTCATCATTTGTCTTGGTACGCAGCTTGCTCAGTTCCTCCTCTGCGGCTCTAAGCCGGCCTTCCGTTACGCCCTTGGAGCGGAGGGACTCGGCTAGATCCAGACGCAGCTGCGCGATGGCTGGATCATCCGTGGTCGGCAGGGCTCCTGATTTAGATGCCTTGGCTTTGGGAGCCTTGGAGGCACGAGATTCCAGGGCCGCGTTGGAGGCTTCCAGCGCAGAGATGCGATCGGCCATTTGGGAGCCTGCCGGGACTGGTAAGCTAGGCTCTTGATTACTTGTGCTTCAGCTTCATATGAAAAGATGACTTTGCATGAAGAAGAATAAAAGAAAAAAAAAGAAAAAAAAAAGGAGCGTTGGACAGAAGGAGGGCGAGATGTGCGCTTGCTTCGGAGAACAGACATGTCTGGATGAGCTCCTGGTTCACAGGACTCTGGAGCTCAGCGTCCTTTAGAGACGTGAGGTATTCGTCTCTCCAGCTCGGCATGATGAGCGGGGATTACACGACTACGCTTGGCAGGAGAGAGACGCCCGGCGGTCGGAAGTTTTGCTGGATCGCTGCATGAGCTTTTTCAGTGAAAATCGTTGGCGCGTCCCAGCGTCAACGGGCTCATCATGGTATGACGGAGTGAGGGCGTGAGGGCGTGAGGGCGTGAGGGCGTGAGGGCGTGAGGGCGTGAGGGCGTGAGGGCGTGAGGGCGTGATGCGGCGATGACTCCAAGTAATGGAGTGAGTGATGAAGTTGATGTGGTACATGTTGGTCCCATTTACCCGAGGAATAGCCCCGCGCTGGGGGGAAGCATAGCACGCTATGTACATATGTACATACATTGTATCCAAGCTCCTACAAATGACGCCGTCTGGCGCTAATAACAGCAGCTCTGCCTCGAGGAACACACAAGCTCGAGACTATCCTTCGCAATCGCCCAAAGATAGCATCGTCCAGCTGATATCGCACATCATTGCACGCCGACATCACTCGCGACTTCTAACCTACCTGACTGGCTCATTCCTGAGAGAATGCGCTTGTGAGGTGATGCGATTCAGAATGCGCCGCGCCTCATGATGGATACCTTACATGCGAGAGCCGATTGGGAGAGCGTGGGAGACAAGTGGTTTCGCAAGACACAGCAGTACACCCAAGTCTTTGACCAGGATCTGGACCTCGATAATTATGTCGTAGCAGGGGCACCGTATGCTGGGGCTTTAGGTGAGCATTCCGTTCGTCAAGTTGTCAAGCAGCGCATTATGCATCGTTGGCTGGGTTCATCTGTTACTGCGAATCTGCTTCGTCTCTCCTATATGTGTTGTATGTGTTGCAGTGCAGCATCTGTGGCATATTGAGTCCCAGCCGATGACGAGCACCCCCTATTCACTCTCATTTTCTCTTCACCTTTGCCCCTCATGATACTGCTCAGTTTGTTTCTCATCCTCTCATTTCTTTTCGAGATGACAGCTTTCCGAGACATTTCTGATGTGCCTCAGCTCTGTGGCGGGATTCCTCCAAGCTCCAAGCTCACCAGACTGGGCGGTCGTCTAAACCCACCATTGACATCTATAGCCTGGCTGGGAAGAAGCTCCGGTCTATACCCTGGGAAAAGGGCTCTATCAAAGGCTTGGGTTGGTCGGAAGACGAGTCCCTGTTGGTTGTCACGGCGGACGGAAACGTGCGCTGCTATGACATGCAAGGCGACTTTAGCAACTTCACACTCGGCCATGGTGCGGAACACTACGGTGTTGAGTCCTGCCGGTACGTCTTTAGGTATAGCTCTCATTTCATCATCGCTAATCCCTGAACAGCTTCTATGACAGCGGTCTTGTGGCTCTGCTGGGCAACAATACTCTGGTGGCGGTTTCGTCATACACTGAGCCGCGGCCACGACTGTTGGCCCCCATACCTGAAGGGGAGGTTCATTCCTGGGCCATCATATCGCCGGAGAATACCTTGTCTCGGTTTGTTGAGGTTCTGCTAAGCATTGGCTCAACAGTATACATGGTGGACACTTCCGAATGCGAAGACAAGTATGTGGACAGTGGCCCATTTAGCCACCTGAGCGTGTCCCCGGATGGGCGCTTCATCAACTTGTATTCCAAGACTGGCATTGCACACCTTATCTCCAGCGATTTCCAAGAGAAGATCTTTGAGCACAACTCGGATTCTCAGGCACCGCCGAGATATGTCGAGTGGTGTGGAAGCGACGCGTTGATTGCATGGGAAGATGAAGTCCATATCATTGGATCCGGCGGCCAATCTTCGTCTTACATATACGACAGCACCGGAGTGCATGTAATATCTGGTGCGTGCCCCTTTGTTTTCCTTTCCACTTTCCATTACTTGTTCTCGGTGATTATATGCACCCAGGATATTTTTGCTGAGAGGGTGTAGAGTACGACGGCGCTCGAATCATTACCAATGACTTTTGCGAATTCCTCGAGAGGATACCGCCAGATACGCTCGAGGTGTTTGGTCACGCATCCGAGTCTTCACCTGCGTCAGTTCTATTAGATGCGGTCAGACAGCTTGAACTGGAGTCGCCAAAGGCGGATGATTACATCCAGTTAATTCGAGCCAATCTCACCGAGGCTGTCGACACGTGCGTCAACGCAGCGGGGCGTGAGTTTGAGGTCAAGTGGCAGAAGAGGCTCTTAAAGGCTGCCTCGTTCGGAAAATCAGTCCTCGATATATACAACAGCGACGATTTTGTCGACATGTGCGAAACCCTACGCGTGCTGAATGCCGTGCGCGACTTCAACATTGGCATACCCCTGTCCTTTGAGCAGTTCCATCGCCTCACCCCAGAGCGACTAATCCGGCGCCTTTTACAGCGCCATGAGTATCTATTGGCACTCAAGATTGCCCGGTACCTAAAACTACCAACCGACCGGATCTACGTGCACTGGGCGTCCACCAAGGTCCGCATCGGTGCCGAGAACGATGAGACGGCCTGCAAACAAGTAGTCGACAGGCTCGCCGGTAAGCCCGGCATCTCATTCGAGGAGATCGCGCGAGCTGCCTACCACGAAGGCCGCAGCCGTCTTGCCACAGAACTACTGAATCATGAACCCCGTGGCGGAAGACAGGTCCCTCTCCTGTTGGACATGGAGGAAGATGAGCTGGCTCTCGACAAAGCCATCGAGAGCGGCGACAGCGACCTAATCCTCTCGGTGCTCATCAAACTCAAGGTAAAACTCCCCCTGGCATCCTTCTTCCGCGTCATAAACTCCCGCCCAACGGCAACGGCCATGATAGAATCAGCGGCTCTTGCTGAAGGCGACAACGCACTCCTGAAAGACCTGTATTATCAGGACGATCGGCGGGTGGACGGAGCGAATGTGTTTATCAGAGAGTCGCTGCAGCAGCCAAATGCACGCACATCAGCGGACAAGCTCGCACTCGCAGCCAAGCTCCTGTCTGATTCCAAGGAACACACCACGGAGCTCTACGCGCTCAAGGAAACGACGACGCTTCTCCGGATGCAAGAAGCTCTGGACCGCGAACTGGGGGACTCATTCACAGGCCTCAGTGTCAATGAGACCATGTTTAAGCTTATTCGGCTGGGCTACCATGGACGCGCTAAAAAGATGCAGAGCGAATTCAAGGTTCCCGAAAAGGTGGCATGGTGGATCCGGTACGTGGCCGCTCACTTCTGTCCATTGTTCTCCTGATCCCCATCGATACCTATTCACCGGGGAAGAATGAATTATAACGTACTGACACGAGGTAGCCTCCGCGCACTGGTTGCCAAGCGAGACTGGGCAGAAATCGAAGAAATCGCCAAGATCAAAAAGAGCCCCATTGGCTGGGAGGTATGTTTCACCGAAAGAAAAAAAAGCACATGGTCTTGCTCTGAATGTCTTCCGCCTCCCCCCTTTATGGTATGACGATATGGAGGTATGCTGGATGCCCATGTAACGAACACTAATTCTTAAATATCTTCGCGGCAGCCCTTCTTCAATCTCACTCTCCAGGCCGGAAGCCCCCGCGTAGCCGCGCTCTTCGTACCCAAATGTACGGGCTTACCCCCCGGCGAAGCAATCACCATGTATGAGAAATGCGGACTGCGGCTCAAGGCAGCTGGGGAAGCCGTGCGGCTCAAAGATGTGGAGGCGTGGGAGAAGTTGCTTGTTGCTGCGGGGCGAGGCTCGCAGGAGGGACGGGAGATTGAGCGGTTGGGGAGTGCTGTGTTTATGAAGAATAGGACATGATCTGGGTGCTCTATGGCATGAGATGTGGTGATTTTTCGCTGAGAGGACTCAGGAGTGCAAGCGCGGTGGGTGATTAATTGTTCTGGGGCGGGATATTGATGTCGTTGGTGTTGTAGATACTAGAGGGGGAAGGCCACACAAATGCCAAATCTGCAGTCCAAATCATGATTCGAGAGTGATTACAATCACAGACGGCGGATAAAGTCCTCAACGAGAGGGTGTCAAAAAGAGCGTTTCGTGGCACGAAGCCACGCGCGATTGTAGTTAGCCATCCAGTCACCGTGTGACCTTTGTTCGTAGGTAGCCCGTCCAAAGAATTGATGATTGTTGACTCATTGTTTGGCATGCATTGTTAAACAAGGTATGTTATCTAATCATGGTTATAATCTAAGACGGCACCAAGCAAAAGCTCACACACAATACATACATCCAGTACACGAGTAGAGCCAATACATAGCCTCAGACCGTGCGCGCCTCTAAAGCTCGAATCCATCACAAGTCATGACTCAAACCATCACAAGACTCTCATTCATCCTTGCTATATGCAAAGAGTACAGAGTACTCCGTACATGACCTCCATTATACTCCGTAGGCACAGCTCCAACGTTTTCCTTAAAACACTGGTCATCCATTACATACTCCGTACAATGCACACAGCATTTAGCCGCACGGCAACAAAGCGGCAGGAATGACGCACCAGAGTGTAACTATTCACTGAATCGCACAAGCTTCAGCCTGCAGCGCTGAAGAGTAGACTCGGGACCACGTCACCGTTGTTCGACTTGTACATGCTTGTAGGCTTGAACCGTTGGACGCTGTATAAACATTCTATGAACTGACATTATTTGCAAATCATCCTGTTGGAATCGCTGATAACATCACGTGGCTTGGGTGCACAGCCACCCCAGCACCTGACGCTCCCAACATATCCTCTCCATATCATAGTTTATACAGCATCCAAGGCTCAAGTTTTACAAGCATGTCGAAACCGATTATCGAACAACGATGACGTGTTCCGAGGCGTTTTTTTCTTCTTTTTTTTTTCTTTTTTTTTCTTTTTTTTTTTTTGGAATGGCTCTCACCCACCATGCCATTTTTGTTCAAACATAATCCGGCAGCAGTGGTGCTGCAAGCACTCTACCATAGGATGACTTTTGAACACAAGTCAAGGCAAACGACACGAGGAATCCGCCAGTTTCACCAAGAAAGAGCATCTCGGCTGGGTAACAACCAACAAGTACCCAATAGCGCATACGTCGAAGAGTATTCGCAGAAGTGTTGCGCCTCCCGAGTTCCGAGAGACAATTCAACCTACACAAGCGACTCTTTCCGAGGGAGCCACTGCGTCGTTTCTCAGAGTGGACCGACGAAGCGGTCGAAGCTTTGTCCTCGAATGGGATCTTGCAGCCTGGGCGTGCTCCAGAGTAGCAGGGGCCGTTCAATGTGTAAGAAAACTGTCTCTGGCGGCAAGGCGTCACAAGTATCATCCAGCCATGGTGTTGAGAGCGGGAACTGTTGAATGGTAACACAAGACTCATGAGCTGCAAGATGTCGTTCCCGCAAGAAGCTTTCAACCGCGAAGAGGAGAAGAACTATTGGATCGAAATGAGAAGCACAGCCATCGGACTACTACCATAAAACGATCCTTGCAATGCTGGAGCATACACAGGCTGCAAGATTCCATTCGAGGACGAAGCTTCGACCGCTTTGTCGGTCAACTCTGAGAAACGACGCAGTAGTTTCCTCGGAAAGGTCGCTTTTGTAGGTCGAATTTGCTTTTTCGGAGACGCAACACTTCTGTAAGTACTCTCGACGTAGAAAACAAAGGACAACGCAAAAGACAAAAAGGGTGAGCGGCAATCCTGACAGGATTCCGTAACGTTCTACCGCGACCGAAAGGCGCAAGCCAATGGAAGTCCTCATGACCCCTAAAGGCCTCGGCCAAAGAAGAGAAAGACGTGACTGAAATTCAGTGAGGATCTTAACTATGAGATGGCCAACGAGGAGAATGTTTATATACATAGAGATTTGGCTGGAACACAGGACATGACCCACAGCCGCTTCCATCAGCTTCCATGCAGCAATCCCGGTGCTGCATCGGAGCCCAGTCCAACAGACGTATGGGTACTTATCGATTGTTACTCAGCCGAGATGCTCTTTCTTGGTGAATTTGGCGGATTCCTCGTGTCGTTTTGCCTGATTTGTGTTTGAAGGAGGGGACATGATTTTCGCGATAGGATCATTCAGGTATGTAGGAGGTATGGAGGTATGGAGGTATGGAGGTATGGAGGTATGGAGGTATGGAGGTATGTCACGGGAATCGGGATTGATTGATGGCTGCGCCAATCGTAGGCCAATAGGATACATACATAGTTGTAGCAATCTGAAGGATCCCGCCGCTAAAATTGGCAAAATTCTCGCTCTGCCACGAGAGTCGAAACAATCAATGCTAATGACGAGTCGGAGTCGATGCGATGTCCTTACATCAAGACCAGAATTCGTGCTGAATCATTGTCGAACCATACATGGCCAGAATGTGAGCCTAACCGAAGGCGAGAATATTGCTGTTCGTTCGCCACACGCAACCGATTTTAGCACCAGAGGTATTCGCCCTCTTCTCTACCAAGAATGACAAAGGCGGGCGAGTAAAACTATATCATAATGGAAAATGTGGTACAATGTAGGGGATGGATGGGCTTGACAAAGTTTGGGCCACGCTGGATACGCCAGAAAAGTGCCGAATAGAAGGTGAATTGCGCCTTCAAATCGAAGCTTTACGACAGATTCCGGCGCCAGGTTACTTCACTTCGGCTGTATCGGAAGACGGCCTTTTGAAGAACCTATGTTCTGGAACCGCTCTAGTGACGGTTTGAATGACGGAACAATCAACGGGCCCTTTGAGACTGAATCTGGATTAAATGAGGCGTTGGTAAGAAAGCATGTTTATAATAGGGGACGGGACCAGGAATGCTCGAGCTGATTCTCTATCTTGTTTGATTACATCCTACTGGGATTCTCATCTCTCTTTATTTTCTTTTTCGCAAATAGTCAAGCGGCATGTCGTTTGTCACGCTCCTTGCTCTGTAGTCCTGGCGGGCGGCCTTGCGGACTACATACCTACTTACTTATCTTAATTAGCCTCTAGGTATTACACGCACAGCCACCACGACCGTTTCGTTTCATCTTGGCTTAGACAGAGCAGGATTATTTCGAGGTACACTGACCCCTTTGATCTTGTGTGCAATTGTGGCATGTAGCAACTCCATGCAAACGGATACTTGAAACCGAGAATTCATAGAATGGCATCCTATTCCTAGGTCTTAATGACGCATATGTATGGACGGTGTAGTTCAAGTGCGTGCACGGCAAGGAATTTCCCATAGTCTCGACACCAAAGAGCACCAGTCGCAAAGCCAACATAGAAGCTGAGCCTGCTTCGTACGTATAAGCCATACCGTTCAAACAAAAGACCAATTGGCCCAAATGCGAGATGCGGGATGCGGGATCTGAAGGCGCCCCGGAGGCACTCCCGTCCCGGCGGGATTGTGCATGCCGTGAGGTACGGGAATGGCGAGCATACGACTGGCCATATGCCGGGCCATTGGAGGCTGGAAGGAGGCTACAGCATAGGTATGCACAAAATTGAGAGCTTGCGGTTCCTGTTTCCAGTCGGAGGTGATGGAGGGGAGCCAGTAGAGAGCAGGGCGCAAGGCGGTACGATCTTGACTGATCTCATCAGGACGATACAGAGGATATGTTTTCAAATGCAGGGAGAAGCTCGGGATATGTTCAAAAGCACATCATGCAAGATCATATCGATCATGGCTGTCCGTGAAACGAATTCCAGATCGCTGGAGTCGCCGATCTGACTGAGTGGCAGCCTGCAGGTCTCCAACTACATACATCTTCTGGCCAGGCTGTCGGTGCTAGATAGGCATGGTGCCGAAAGCGTGCATCCCGAGAGCTCTCAACGCGATTGTACAACTAGGTCCCAGCCTTTTCATTCATCCTCTGATGCAACCTCCTGATGCGCATCTCATGGATGGACCTACCTCCTGCCATTGGATGCAATGCACCAGACCCGAACCTCGCGCATCCCGTGCAGCCGTGCTGGTCCTCCTCGGAGACCCCAGCGCCACACGCGACGCCTGAGCTCCATCACGCTCACGTGCTTCGACCGGGTGACGGTCCAGGAGCCTCCAACAAAGGGGCTTGCCTAGCCGCCACCTAACCACCCATTGAGCCTGGACGCGGGGCTTTTAGCGGCGGGGACGGCGAGCGCGGTCGGGAGTCGGTCGGGCTGATGGATGCGGAGAAAGACTGGAGCTGACGAAATTATGATGAAGGAAACAGTCGCAGCTGAGTTTGAGAGACCATGGAAGATGGCGAAGAGTCCTGAGAACGGAGGTAGCATGGGAGAATGAGGTTTCTTGGCCATGTCTCGTGATATGAGGTCGCGGGCGTAGCAAGTTGCGCCGACGCAGGCAACGGTCGCGTGAGCCGTGAACTTATGTACGAGGTAGTATCCGTAAGTATTCGTTATATGACCGTGATCTGTGAGCCACACGGGCCAGAAAGCTGGGTCTGGTGGCGCTGAGGCAGAGCAGACGAGAAGAAGGGATCCTGGACGTGTGGAAACTTCAAAGCTTGTGGTCGGAAAAGGGCGGACGAGACGAGTGGCGGCGGAAGCGGGTGAAAGAGAAGAGTAGTGGAGCAAGTTTTGGGTTGGTTTTCGGCTTCGCGCCGTCCGTTCGGGTGACCCAGGTAGTGGCCTGTATAGCGCAGTACCGGACAGGACGAGACAGGGCCGGACGCGCCAGAGAGTACGCAAACAGCGAAAAATACGGAGGACAAGTATGAGACAGCACAGACAGTACAGCGTAGTACAACGTAGTACAAAGAAGTACAAACAAGATGCGTCATGCGGCGACTAGCAACAAGGTCACATCAGACTCAGGTTCTCAACCAACGAGTGCAGCCAGTGCAGCCAGTGCAGCCAGCGCAAATAAGAGAGACCGGCACCCCTCCGCGGTCTCGGGATTGCTTCATCTGGAACCTTGAAGATTTCGTCTTTGCTGTTGCTACTCCTTACTGGTCGTGCATCTGCAATTCTTCGTCACTCGCTCCCTTTGGCCACCTCACCTGTGACCCGATACCGTCACCGATACCCGACATCCGGCCACGAAGTCCATTCGATCTGCGCAATTCTGCCTCGGCCAATCAGTTCTTGCACGATCTCGTCATACATAGTCCGATTTAATTTACGCATCAGCAGAGACGGAAGCAGAAGCAGAGCAGGCCTTGTTGAGACGGAAAGTGTGAGGGTGTCCGGCAATTGCGAGACAGGTTGCACAAATAGCGGTTACAGCCTACGTCCACTGCAGTTCAGCCGTCGTTAGTGGTCTTCAGTGGTCTTCAGTGGTCTTCAGTGGTCTTCAGTGGTCTTCAGTGGCTTCTAGTGGCTATTCCAGTGGCCGGTTCGAGGAATTACCGGTCAGTTATTGGCGGTTGTTCACGGAGTTAGTGCTTCTCCCCCAAACGAACCCTTTCGCCGGGACCGTCAGTGCTTCGCGCCAACGAGACGCCAAGAAGACGCCAGCGAAACGCCCATAAGACGAGTCAACGGTGTTCCGTCCAGAACAGTTATCCGTTACGAGCGACTCCTGAGTCCCGACCTCTTGTGTTTGTTCAATTCAATCGCAACTTTCATCTCAACTTCGGCTTCTCCTCCCACGATCCCCCGACCTCCGATCCCGACCAGAATGTTCACGCAACCGGTCTCGTCGCCTTCTCCCGGCCCGCCGACGGCCAACACAGTGTCGCCTTCCCGACACAGCAGACTGCGCGGTTTAAGCTACTTGCGAAACTACACGCACAGTCACCTTCTGTCGCGGGATTCGAGCCACTCGTCCAGCAACACCACAAACAATACGCCCTCTCCCCGCGGTGCTGCCACCCAATCCGGCAACCTGACTCGGTCCATGAGCTACACGCCCTCATTGAGTCTCTCTGCCGCATCGCAGAATCCCAACCGCCTCACCCTCGTCAGCTCCTCGCCCTCGCGCAACGCCGACGCTCCCTCGAGAGACTCGAGAGACTCGAGAGACGCTGCCTCGACGACGTCTCCGCCCACCATATCCGAAGTACCCTCCTCTTCCTTGACCCAATCCGCCACTCTCCATGCTTTGCCGGTGCCATCATCAAGCGCCCTGGACTCATCCGACATGATGGCCACTCGCCCTCGCGCCGTCAGCAGTGGCAATACCCCAAACAATACTGCCGCCTTGTCCGCCGGCAACACCGCTGATGCCGTCGCCTCGATACGCTTCTCCGCCTACTACGACCCCCGTTCCACCAGGCCATCGCTCTCCTTTCCGCCCATGACCAGAACACTTCCCAATGGGACCGAGGTGATTCGCGTGGGACGCTACTCCGAACGAGACGGCCAGACCGCCACCCAGAACAGTAATGCCCCCACTGCGGCTCCGGTCGGCTTCAAGAGCAAAGTCGTCAGCCGTCGACACTGTGAGTTTTGGTGCGAGGACGGCAAGTGGTTCATCAAGGACGTCAAGAGTTCGTCTGGAACGTTTTTGAATCATATCCGGCTGAGTCCGCCTTCGCAGGAGAGTAAGGCGTATCCGGTGAACGATGGGGATATCATCCAGTTGGGTATTGATTTCAAGGGTGGAGAGGAGATGATCTTTCGGTGTGTCAAGATGAGGTTGGAGTTGAATCGGGGGTGGCAGAATAAGTTGAATTCTTTCAAGTATGTCTTCCGATCCTTGGTCCTCTGGTGTGGAACCCGGTTATTCGTTATTCGAGGTAATGGTGATGGAGGCTGACTTTCGACTTTTTAGTGTGGCTGCTCACAAGAGATTGCGGACTATGGCGACGAGCAATAACGTCGCTTCTGGGGCTGCTAGTTCGAGCTCTCAGGATTGCTCCATCTGTCTCAACTCGATAGCTGTAGGTTTTCTTCTTTCTCTATCCCCCCCTTAAGTTACCATTTGGAGGGGTTCTTTTCTTTTTGCCCCAGACCTCCTTTGCTTTCCCCTCGGATGTTTATTTCCTCGTGGCCTTCATATCGCGTCACCTGCACCCCGGAAACATTCCGCTAACATCACCCATAGCCATGTCAATCCCTCTTCGTCGCACCCTGCTCCCACACTTGGCACTACAAATGCGTCCGCTCCCTCCTCACATCCCCCCAATACCCCATCTTCGTCTGCCCCAACTGCCGCGCCGGCGCAGACCTAGAAGCCGACGTCGACGAACCAACCGAGGACTGGGAGAACATGCACGACGAAGAAAACATGGACGTTGACGGAAAGGATTCCGAGGAGACATCTTCGCATGACGAGCCATCACCCGCTCCGGAGACTACAGATGCTGCGCCGAGTACGCCCGACCCAGATGCCATGGACGTAACAGTCAGTTTCGACGCCTCTGATCCCTCGAGCGCACTCCCGCACGCGCATGGCACAACTGAGCCCCTCCCCATTACGAACCGAGTAGGTCATTTACAGCGGGAGAATCGGTCGCCGTCTTCGTCGTCTAGCGGGGCCGAGGGGCCGATTACACCTCGCAATAATGCGGGACCGTGGGTGTTTGATGGGAGTGCGGGACGCCGCGTAGTAGATGGGACTGAGAGAGCGGAGATGAGGAGTCTAGATGCTGCTGCTGATAGCGGCGGTTCTACCTAGCTAAGGGACTGCTGAAGCTGCTTGAAGCCAGGGGCCGAGATGGCATCCAGGATTGAGGACACGGCATCATGCGTTGAGGAGTCGGGTTTTAGAAGGAGTGGAGGGATACGAGAGTCCGGGTCCTGAAGTACTCGATTCACTTTTCACGCATGGCGTGGTGCTGCCGAACAACCTTGACCTGCATGGAAGATCCGGGACGAGAGGGAGGATGGAGAGACCTGGGGACATGATTATCGTACTGCGTGTACAAGAAAGCATAGCAAGCGAGCATGCTGGGCCCTTTTTCTTTTTTCCCCCTTTTTTCCACCTTTTTTTTTTTCGATGTTTCTTTGGGATTGGGTTTGCTTTTGTGGGAAATGGGCTCATGGACCGGCGTTGTTGCTTTACTTGACTCATCTTACGTTACTTGCAAGTCGTCCTTTACTCTGTGTGTTCTTGGGAGTCGGGCCCTTCTCTCTAGAGGTTTATTTTTATCATGCCCGGGGCATTGTTTGTGCGAGGGCTTTTTTGCAAGGACAAGTACCCTTAATGATTATGCATTTCTTAGCTATTTTCGTTTCATGGGTCGTATGTGAGGGAGGGGGGTTGGTCTTGGGTACTTGTTCTTGCTTTGGAGCATACACATACATCCATCTTGTTTTGCATGGGTGGCTTGTGGCGAAATATCATCGTGGCTGTTGTTGTTGTTGTTGTTGTTGCTGTTGTTGTTGCTGTTTTATTCATTGTATTTATGTGGCTGGAGTACTGAGTACTGAGTGCGAATGCGACTTCGACTTGGGAGTTGTGTTGAAAATGCTTTCATCCTATAATGGTTATTTTACTAGTTTCCATGCTTACGAGCTCTTTCTCCATGTAGCATCTATCTGGTCTATTTGGAACGCATCCAAGGTCGTAGGAACAACGCCTGAACGATTCAGCGTGAAGAGTAAATACACGGGCAACTTTTCTGTTTAGACGGAATCGACGAGCACCATGTAGGCTACGTGTAAGTAGGAAAGGAAGTAACTAGATGAGCCACAGCTACAGAAGCATAGAGTTTCCTACCTGCGCTGTGGTTTTCCTCTAACTGGAGTATCTGTATGGAGAAGAAAATACATATGCATCAGACTGGGAATAGTATGGCTTTTGTGTCCTTGTTGAAATGCTCCATTCCCTCACCGTGATTAACTGACACGGCTGCAATAGACGCGCTGGTCTGCGGATCTAACTGGCGCTTCTGGCCAAAGAGTGTAAGCTGAAGAATACATACAATACAGAGATCGCGCGAGGCGCGGATACATGAGTGGAGTGTATCCGGGTCCGTGCACCGTCAGGGCTAGTCCTGGCTGCCCTTATCTCCCCTTATCTCGGTCATCCCATCTAGCTCTGTAGTCTGTGAGGCCCAGAGCCGTCACAATAACGCCGTCCGTCAGACGGGTCAGGCACGCCGTTCCGGTGACGCACCAAAGGGGTCCACCCACGCTAGTAACACACCTATCACGGCCCAGACCGGGCCAACACAAGGATCCAAAAATTTATCGGCCCGGACGGAACTTTACCCATACACCGAGGGAGACCGTCATCCGGATCCTGCATCACAAAATCCCATCAGCCATTGCTGTCGTCAGATCTTCTCGAACTAATCGCGCCTTCCTCCTCTGTCTTTTGTCCATGCCAGCTTCGTGAATAGTCCTCATCCGAAGAGAAAATTACTTCGTCGCAGTCTCACTTCGTTGTCTGCTGTGCCGTCGCCGCACCGAGAGAATATACCAGTGGCACACTACGACGCCCAAGATGCTGCGACAGCTTTCGGCGCGGTTGGGACAGCGCGCCCGCGGGCCCGGGAGGTTGGCATCGTGCTTGCCGAGGGGTTCTTTTCTGCAGAAGAGAGGGATGGCTAGTGTGAAGGTAGAGGGAGTTCAAAAGGTATGTGCTTATGCCTTGTGGTTGTGAGCTTCTGCGGGAAATCTGGCCTCGGACTTGGGGTGAATGCCTGATCTTGAGCTCGGGCGGAAACATAGCCTTGAAGCTTTCGGGGAAAACAAAACCAACTCCAACAGCCTCTCCAATAGAACCCGGAGAAAAAGCGAAAAAGCCCCCCACGATAGTATTTTGCTAATTCCATCGCAGGAACCCACTGACCTCGACTACATCACCACCCTACCCAACGGTCTGCGCGTCGCCTCCGAGGCCCTCCCTGGGTCCTTTGCCGGCGTCGGCATCTACATTGAAGCCGGCTCGCGCTTCGAAACACCTTCCCTCAGCGGCGTCTCCCACATCATGGATCGCTTAGCCTTCAAATCTACCTCCAAGCACACCGCTGACGCTATGCTCGAGCGCGTCGAGCACCTTGGAGGCAATATTCAGTGCGCCTCATCCCGAGAATCCATGATGTACCAGGCCGCGACCTTCAACAATGCCGTACCGGAAACGGTAGCGCTCCTGGCAGACACGATTCGAGATTCTCTCATCACAGAGGAGGAAGTTGCCGCGCAGATCGAGACGGCGCGGTACGAAATCGCAGAAATCTGGGGCAAGCCGGAGCTAATTCTGCCCGAACTCGTCCATTTGGCGGCTTACAAGGATAATTCCCTGGGAAACCCGCTGCTGTGCCCGGAGAAGAGGTTAGCAGAAATAGTACGCAACACGGCCGTGCGGTACAGGGAGAAGTTTTACGCGCCGGACCGGATGGTGCTGGCCTTTGCGGGCGTGAATCACAACGAGGCGGTAGGCTTGGCGGAGCAATTCTTCGGAGACATGAAGAATGTGCCGTTAACAACGCCGTCAGCTTCCTCGGCGTCTTCGACAGCAGGCTCAGAAACAAGTGATGCCGAGAGCGTGCTCTCCGACGCCTCATCCGCCACCTCAACCTCCTCCGCTACTTCAACTACCTCGACATATTACTCCCCTACACCCTCCTCCTCCGCCCCCCCCGCCTCCTTCTCGTCCTCCTTCTCTTTAGCTTCCTTGTTCAAGTCTGCCGACCGCACCACCTCGCCTCACTCGCACTACACAGGCGGCTTCCTCTCCCTCCCGGCGCAACCCGCCTCCCTCAACGACAAAAAATACACTCACATGCACCTCGCTTTCGAGGGCCTCCCCGTGGGCTCCGACGACATCTACGCCCTCGCCACCCTCCAGACCCTCCTCGGCGGCGGCGGCTCCTTCTCCGCCGGCGGCCCCGGCAAGGGCATGTACTCCCGCCTATATACCAACGTCCTCAACCAACACGGCTGGATCGAATCCTGCCTCTCCTTCAACCACTGCTACACCGACTCCGGGCTGTTTGGCATCTCTGCATCGTGTCTCCCAGGACATACCTCCTCGATGCTGGACGTCATCTGCCAGGAACTACGGGCTCTGACTCTAGATAATGGGGTTGCGCGGCTGCGAGACGGGGAGGTCACGCGGGCGAAGAACCAGCTGCGGTCGAGTCTTCTTATGAATCTGGAGTCGCGGATGATTCAGCTGGAGGATCTGGGGAGGTCGGTGCAGATTCATGGGCGGAAGGTGCCGGTGAGGGATATGTGTGCTAAGATTGAGGCGTTGACGGTGCAGGATTTGCGGAGGGTGGCTTCGATGGTGGTGGGGGGGTTGGTGGAGAATCCGGGGAGGGGGTCTGGGGCGCCGACGGTGGTGGTGCAGGAGGCGCAGGCGTATGGGTTGACGAGTCATAGTATGACGTGGGATCAGATTCAGGATCGTATTGATGCGTGGAGGTTGGGGAGGAGGGCGTGAAGTGGATGTGGTAGACGTGGTGGACGTGGATGATGACATGATGTGGTTGTGGTTGTGGATGTGGATGTGGACGTGAGCATGAGGACTCTGCGATTTGATCTGAGCAGGATGTATAGATCTGTGTGTACGATGTATTGGCAAAGGGGCATGATGATCTGGCGTCGTTCATTGGAAAGCAACTTAGATGTAGTCGCGGATAGGACGTCCGGACGGGACGGGACGGGACGGGACGGGACGGTGTATGCCCATGTATCATATATATGACCATCATATCATGACAATCGAAAGGGGTGATAATCATACATTCTCTTCAAGATCATACACCAGAGTTGTACCGGCCCATCTCGTAATCAGCGTACATCTTGGACGCAATGACCTGGAGGCTGGAGCACAGGCGGGCGGGAAACCGCCCTTTCTTCCCCAACCAGAGCTTCCAGGAGCGTTTCATCAGCGTAGTTATCCCTTGATGTAAAGAAAGATGTAAAGAAAGATGTAATGACTGACTGGCTAGCAGTAGCTATCTGTGGCACGTGAACCGTCGCGGATGCGAACGAATCAGTCCATAATTGATGACCATATAAAAATACGTATTGTTCCCTGAAAGGAGTGTTATACATACAGAGTACCTTGCTGCCAGCTCACGCGAGATATACATACACAACGCATCGCAAGTCATGACACACCTACATACAGCCTTACCGAGCATCATAACGCTTCATAAAAACATATGGCGTGCTGATGCTGTCACTTCGAGAAGAGTGGTTCACAAGATACGTAAATGAAAAGTGTTTATAGGGCGGAGCCTCCCCCTCCTCACAATAAATTTCTTTCCCTCCCAACTCCAACCTCGATCGCAGAACCCCTCGAAAATCTCAAGCTCGCCCACCCACCACCCAGAGCTTTTCGCTTTCCCAATTTCGGACTTCTCACCGCCTCGGCCGCGGTCTTCCTCGAACGTCACGCCGACCCACGCCGACCCACGGCGTTCTTTTTGGTTTTACTTCGTTTGATCGTGTTTTATTGACGTGTCTGGGCACGGAGGTATGTATCATTGTGCCAGGGGGTAAGGCAATCGGCCGGAAACGCTGCCCCTCCTTTTTCCCACTGGGGTTTTTTATCGAGGGACGGCAGGTGTTACTTATTTTTTGGTTTCTTTTGCATTTGGTGTATTTTTCCTCTCACAGCCCCAGGCCAGAGGCACCTCCGGGCGCCACCAGCCGGAACTTGGAAGCTTGTCCTACGACGAGTCACCACAGCGACTCGCACCAACAGAGACCTTCCCCGGCCCCGGCAGGCCCACATGCGGCTCACACCGCCCAATCAAGCAATTACACAAACAAAACCTCGTTCTGCATCAGTGTTGGCGTAGTGAATAAATAGAGTTCTGGGGCTATAGCTATTTCTGAGATTTGGCTTTTCGTCGAAGTGGCTTCGCAAGTTGCAACGTGTGTTATTATCGTATGCACAAACTGACGACTTACGAGATATGATACCCTCGCATGTACACCTCAGGTGAACTGGGCCAAATTTAGTCTGATCGTTCATAGCATCGACCTGAAGCAACTCAGAATTAATCTTCAGAGTCGTCCATGTCCTACGTTGTATAAATATAAAACTATAAAGACCCGTCCCACATACCCAAAAAGCTGCTCCGTGCATCATTGCACCCGCAAAATGACCGTCCATATACCATCACGCTATCGCACGCTGCCCATTATGACGCCTTTGCTCCTCAGAAAGCCCCTTGGCTCGATGTATACTCGAATACAGAAAAGGAATGCAAAACACGCAAAACACGACGACTACTACAGTCGTGATGCCTACAGTTTTGACCGCACGGCTTCCAGACGATACTTGACATCTTTCAACGCCTTACTCGACGGCTTCCACGCATCAAACTGCCGAAGCAGCTCGTCCGTCTCACTGCTCAATTCCGTCTTCACAAAATCCTCTTCCAGCATCCCGCGCATGATCCAAGGCAGCACGTACGGATTCGTAGACGAAAGACCCTCCCGCCTCGCCACCTCACAGCTCACAGGGCTTGGCGTAGAGGTCGTCTCCAGCGCGTGGCAAATGGCCAGGTCGTACACCGCTGGGTCGTAGTAGAGACGGGAGTGGCCCTCGCCGGAGTAGAGTGATCCAGCCAATGCGACGGATAGTTCGCGGACGAGACCATGGTCCTTGACGCCGAGGTTGCGTAGTTTGAGGGCAAAGCCGACGAGGTGGGCTATGAAGTCTGGGGCGTGGATGCGGCCGTCGATGAAGACGGCGCGGTAGATGTAGGGGTGGCTCGCAGGGGAATAGACGGCGGACTAGATTATGCGTTAGCATTGACTTGCCCCTCGTTTTCTTATATTTCAATTTCCCCCTTTTTGTGTCTCTGTCACTCTTCCTTTGGCCTCTTTCATATACTGTGAAATGTCGGACTCACCTCCATGGGCACCACTTGATCATCAATGCTGCCAATAAACGTCACCCTCGCGCCGTAATCTAGCACACGCTTGAGCGATGTCTCGAACCGCTGCGAGTTAGCACTCTGAGGATTTCCAAACTCCCACAGCTCGGCCGCTGAGCCCATGAACAAGCTCGACTTGTAGTCTGGAAAAGGTCCCATGGAAACGCCTGCCATGGCACATACACCAATCTTGGCGTCTGTGATGATGCCCAAATCGATGAGCTTCTCCAAGAGAATAATGCTCACAGGTACACCCTGGGAATGGCATGCCATGATGATCAAATCAGCGTTGCGGATGTGATCGATCCAATTGAGCATCAACTTCCACAAGTTATCGACGCGGTCGCTGATTCTTCCTTCGCCTTCCAGGGCCACCTTTTCGATTTCGCAGTCTGGAGAGCCATGCGAATCCGTCCATCGGCGGATGGCCTCTGCGCAAAGATTGGCGAATCGCAATGATGTTCCCGTCGGCTGGCCGATCATTGGTCGGAGGTAGGTCGCGGGAAACAGACCATGCACGCCGATAGCGATGGCCTTTCGAACCTGGGGCGGACGGTTGGCCCGAAATACGTGGTTTGCTGGTGGCTGCGAAGTACGCAGCAGCAGTTGCGTGATTTGCTGCAGAATAGATGGGTTCTCCTTCATCTGGTACGTACTCGAAAATGAAGGTAGCAGCAGATTGGGCGGATGCTTCGACACCGACACCGACCCCATATCCAACTCTGCTGTAGAATTATTCCATGATTCGGCCTTTGCTGGCGGCGCGTCTAGCTTTCGTACCCTGGTGGGCGGACGAGGAAGACCTTGGGGCTCATGGATAGTCGTGCTGGAGGCAGCGTTCGTCGATGCGTCCGAGTCTCCGATTGCATCCAGCGACGGCGGCCGTGCTCTCTTCTTTTTCTGCCACGATGATTTCGTCTCTGGCTGAACATCTTGTAGCTGCGCTCGTTGTAGCTGAGTACCTTTTGAAGAAGGGTGGCCTGGCTTCAGGTCCTTAGTCTGAGGTCC
The DNA here is from genome assembly GCA_018360055.1 of Claviceps monticola. Classification (NCBI taxonomy): domain Eukaryota; kingdom Fungi; phylum Ascomycota; class Sordariomycetes; order Hypocreales; family Clavicipitaceae; genus Claviceps; species Claviceps monticola. The sequence continues at coordinate 22,714 of SRPP01000152.1, forward strand.
AGAAACGTCGCCTTCTCTCATCCTAGTTGGTTGTGCTTCGGATCCTTCCCCCATGACGGCCATCTCGCCTGATTCACGACTTGAGTCCTTGGTACGGGCACTACTAGGTGCTGCCCTGGCCCAGAACACCCACGTTGAACCAGCTTTAGGAGTGGTTGCTTGCTCCAATGCTTTTGAAGTAGAAATGGCCTCTTCCGGAACATCTTGCAGCGCAGCATGCTCGCTCTGCTTGTGCTTATCAGTCTCGGGCTTGTCCAGCTTCTCAACATCGGCCTCTCTCGTGTTGACGTTCGCACCATCAGTCTCTTCCATCTTCGCGTCCGTAGAGGACCACCATCCGAACCATGTCGAGGATGCTGGTTGAGCGCTTGGAGATTCTCGAGGCACCGCGTCGGGGGCTGCCTCAGCCGGGGGTGTGACAGGCCGATCATCGACTATCTGCTCGGCAGCATCTTCGGGCTGAACAACTGTCGTGTCCTTCTGTTGATCCGTAGGTGGCGGTGCTTTAGACCACCAGCCGAGCCAACTGGCTGAAGAGGTAGGGCCTTGTTGGAGTGGCAGTGTAGAGTTGGACTCGGTGGTTGGGTCCTGAGGAGTACTCTCCGCAGTGGATTTATCTGTGTCCTGCAGACCTTCTGCAGGGTCCGTTGATTTCGTGGTACGTTTTTGTTTGCCTCTCTTGCCATATGGAACATCACCAACCACACCATCGGGAGTCGTCACTCCGCGCCGCACGCTGCCATCCTGGGGATCCTCTGCCAGGGAGACAGACCGTGAACTACTGCGAAGACTCGCAGCCTCTGCAGACTTCAATTTGAGTGAATCATATCGGCCCAGATCGGGAGCTGCGGAGGACCGGACAGTTCCACCTAGAATGTTTTCACGTGCAACCGAAGTCGAGGCCGAGGCCTTCCTTGGCGTGTTAGGCCACTGGCCGTACCAGCTCTTGGTCCTACGGACCTACGAAATTTCAGCATGAGAATAAGCCAACAGAACCAGTCGAGCCTCTTGTCCTGTATTCACCTCTCGCGTGCCGAGGAAGAATCACATAACCAATAAGTGGCATGCGCGTACATACCTGTTTCTGGGCTGTGGAGTCAGGAATAGCCGTGGCGGGAGGGTTCCCGGGGGCAGTCGATGGCATTGACGTGATCGAAAATTGAGATAATTGACGACGAAGCTGGAAATGGACTAAAGCGGCATCCGCGGAACCTGTCGATGAGAGAACAAGCAAAAATTCGCGGTGCTAAATACCGAGCGCAGATGTTTAGTTAGATACTGATGGCCAACCGGTCACCGCCGCTTTGGAGTGGGCATAAGGTCAGCGCGGGGCGTTGCTGCAGCGCCTATGACATCTGTAGACTGTGACGTCTGCGAGTGGCGACGCCTGCTGCGCCACAGGTCGCCAGATTATACGCCACAGCCAAGTTGTCTTGAGTTTTATAGGTACATGTGCATGTACCTGCGTTCGTTATCTTATCGGCGTCCCGCGCAAGAAAAAAAAAACCATCCGGTCCGTTTGAGCGCAGGAGAAAAACAGTATTGGAGACACGGTAGGCGAGCATCGCAATTCTTGCTGCCAATCCTGATCATGAGTAATCTCAAGCGCAAGGGTCCGCCCGGCGATCAGCCTCCTCCCAAATCCGCCAGGAATTCCAAAGAAAGTCGACCTTCGAAATCGGACAGTTCTGCCGCTCACAAACCCGCCAAGGCGGGCAAGCAGTCCGGCAAGACTGCGGAATCCAGCAATACGCGCCCCCAAGCTCCTGTCGTTTCCTTGTTGAAAGATGAGCAGCCAATCTTCCCTCGAGGCGGTGGAAGCGTCCTGACGCCACTGGAACAAAGACAGATTCAGTTGGAAGCCAAGGCCGACGCACGTCGCGAAGATGAGTTCGAGACTGCTGGCAGTAAGACCCAGAAAAAGGTGCCACAACAAAAGAAGAAGAAGACGACGTCCGCAAAGGGAGACAAGAAGGGAAACGTAAAGAAGGATACTGAGGACACCGTCAAAGTCGACAGTCTAAGCTTCAAGGTATAAACAAGACTCAGCAAAAGCACTCACAGGTGCCGGAGACGTCCTTTTAAGTCTCATGCTAACGTGCCCGTGTAGAAACTTGTCAAAGGCTCTCTCGTCCTCGGTCAAGTCACCAGAATCAATGCGCTGGATCTCGAAGTTGCGCTTCCCAACAATCTGACTGGCCATGTCTCCATAGTCGCCGTCTCTGAGCAATTGACTAGTCGACTGCAAGACGACGCTGACCAGCAAGACGGCAACGACGACGACGACGAAAACGACGATAATGACGAAACTGACGTCGATCTCAAGACCATCTTTTCAGTCGGCCAGTATCTGCGAGCATACGTCGTTTCGACCATGGACGAGTCAGTTGTAGGCAGACACAGACGAAAGATTGAGCTATCTCTCAGGCCATCTGAGACCAACTCAGGACTGAGCAAGGATGAGGTGGTTGCAAACAGTACCATCATGGCATCTGTCGTCAGTGTCGAAGATCGTGGCTGTATCATGGACGTCGGAATTCCCGATCTTCGAGCATTCTTGCCCAACGCAGAAATCGATGCCGCGATTGATCAAGCCAGGCTTCAAGAAGGTGCCGTTTTTCTCTGTCACGTAACTGGCAAGGGTTCTACTGGCAATGTCGCGCAACTATCCCTGCTGCAAAAGAAACTCGGTAATGCTCACAGTATACCCGCGGACGCTACCACCATCAACTCCTTCTTGCCTGGCACCAATGTGAGCGTGATCGTTACCCACACGGACAGGCGTGGCCTGGCAGGCAAGGTCCTCGGCTACCTCGATGTCACCGCCGACTTGATTCACTCAGGAGTAGGACCCGACAACACTGACCTTGAGAGTGCTTACAAAGTGGGATCCAGAATAAAAGCTAGGGTCATTTGTAATTTTCCGGCCGCAAGGGAGCCCAAGCTGGGAATCTCTTTGCTGTCACATATTACAACGCTGTCGCGGAAACATCCCACCAAGGAGAGTAAGAAACTTCCAACCGAAGTGCTGCCTATTTCATCATTGGTCGAAAAGTGTACTGTCAAGCATGTGGAGGCCGAGATTGGACTTTTTGTCGATATCGGCATAGCAGGACTATCTGGGTTTGTTCACATTTCACGAGTCAAGGACGGCAAAGTCGACGCCCTGTACGATGCCAGCGGACCTTTTCAGGTAGATTCGGTCCACAAGGCCCGCGTGATCGGATACAGTGAGGTGGACGGCGTCTTCCATCTGTCATTTGAAAAGAGCGTCCTCGAACAGCAGTACATCCGCCTTGAAGACGTGCCTATTGGTGCAGTCGTCACGTGCGAAGTCGAGAAGCTGGTCATCAAAGAGGACGGTGTCAGTGGTCTGATCCTGAAGATTGCCGAAGGAATCACCGGCTTCGTTGCCGAGCGTCACCTGTCGGACATCAAGCTGCAACATCCCGAGAAGAAGTTCAGAGAGGGTATGAAGGTCAAAGCACGAGTCCTGTCCAGCAACCCATCCAAGAAGCAGATTCGCCTCACGCTTAAAAAGACGCTTGTGAATTTGGATGCACCAGTCATCAAGGCGTACGAAGATGCTGTTGTTGGCACACAAGCACCGGCAACAATCATCAAACTTCAGCCAAACGGTGCCCACGTGCAGTTTTATGGCTCTCTCAAGGGTTTCCTGCCCATCTCGGAGATGAGCGAGGCATACATTCGTGACCCTGCTGAGCATTTCCGCCTCGGTCAGGTCGTGAGTCTGCATGTACTGGTCGTCGATCCTGAACAGCGCCGGCTCATCGTTTCCTGCAAAGACCCTGAAGCGTTTGGCTTAGACAAGCAGACTGCACTGAGGAATCTCAAGCTTGGCGATCTCGTCACCGCAAAGATCACTCAGAAGACCGAGGACCAAGTCTTTGTCGAACTCGCGGATAGCCAGCTCAAGGCCATCTTGCCTACGGGACACCTCACCGATCAGTCCGTGTCAAAGAATCAGTACGCCTGGAAGCGCATCAACGCCGGTCAGACTCTGACCGACCTCGTCGTTCTGGACAAGAATGAGCAGCGAAGAGCCATTATCTTGACCCAGAAGCCAAGTCTTGTTACCGCTGCAAAGGAAGGGAAACTGCTTAGTGTCTTTGAGGACGTCAAGGAAGGCGCCGTGGTACCTGGATTTGTGCGAAACGTCACCCAAACCGCCGTTTTTGTCGAGTTTGCCGGTCGTCTCAACGCTCTCTTGCCCAAGTATCGCCTCCCTGTAGAGTTGCAGTCTGAGCCCGACTTTGGTTTGTACAAGTACAAGTCCATTGAGGTCAAGGTCGTCTCGTTGATGAACGACCTGCGTCGAATCATGGTGGCCCCTGCCGCTTCTGGAGCCTCTGACAGCGGCGCGCCCGCCCAGCAGTCGAAAGAAAAGTCGGCTGCCCCTGCGGATGGTCTTGGCCTAGACACAGTCACCCTGGCAAAGATTACATCCATCAAGGACACCCAGCTGAACGTTCAGCTCGTGGACAGCCAGGTCCAGGGACGAGTGGATGTATCCCAAATCTTTGACAAGTGGGAGGACATTACGAATCCCAAGGAACCTCTTGAGATTTTCCGAAAGAAGCAGGAGATCAAAGTTAAGGTCATTGGTGTGCACAACGCCAAGGACCACAAATATTTGCCATTTTCGCACAGATCAGCCCATTCTGTCCTGGAATTGACAGCAAAGCGAAGCGAAGTGGAGGCGCAGGACGATTCTACGTCGTTGCTCTCTGTCGAATCTCTCAAGGTCGGTGACACGCACATTGCCTATGTCAACAATGTCACGTCACAGTATCTCTGGGTCAACTTGTCACCGAAAGTTCGAGGCCGCGTGTCTCTGCTGGACGCGTCGGACGATCTGTCACTTCTCAATGACCTCGACGCAAACTTCCCTGTTGGATCAGCGCTCAAGACCAGGGTCATATCCGTCGACGCTCAAAACAACCACCTCGACTTGTCGGCGCGCTCGTCCGCTGAGTCCATGGGTATTGATTGGACTTCGCTCAAGCAAAACATGGTCCTGCCCGGTAAGGTCACCAAGGTCAACGAGAGGCTGATTATGGTCAAGCTAAGTGATATCGTGTCCGGCCCTGTGCACCTGCCTGATATGGCCGATAACTACGACGATATCAACACGTTGAGCTACAAGAAGAACCAGATCGTACGAGTTGCCATTGTGGAATTGGACGTCAGCAACAAGAGGCTAAGACTATCCATGCGCCCATCCCGTATTTTGAGTTCCACGCTCCCGGTCGCCGACAAGGAGATTTCGAGCTTCTCACAAATTACCGGCGGTGACGTTGTTCGTGGCTTTGTCAAGAATGTATCAGACAAGGGCCTGTTTGTTCTTCTCGGAGGGCATATTACTGGCATGGTCAAGATCTCCAACCTGTCTGACAGGTTCTTGAAGGACTGGAAAGACCAGTTCCAAGTCGACCAGCTTGTCAAGGGCCGCGTCCTGTCCGTTGACCCTGCGGTGAAGCAGTTGGAGCTGAGCTTGAAGTCGTCTGCGGTGGACGAAAACTTTGTTGCCCCCCTCACGTATAGCGACCTGAAGCAGGGTCATATCGTCACTGGCAAAGTACGAAAAGTGGAGGAATTTGGCGCCTTCATCGTCGTGGACAAGTCTGCCAATGTTAGCGGCCTTTGCCACCGCAGCCAAATGGCAGACCAAGCTGTCAAGGATGCCACCAAGCTTTATAAGGAGGGCGACGCTGTCAAGGCTTTCGTCCTCGAGGTGAAGGCAGCAGAGCGCAAAATCAGCTTCGGTCTTAAGCCTTCTCTATTTGAGGAAGACACCGCCATGGACTCAGACGACTCTGATGATGCTGGTGCACCTCTCAGGAGCGATAGCGATGAGGAAGAAAAAGAGGAAGATGACGAAGAAGAGGAAGAGGATGATGACGAGATGGGTCCCGAGGATCTGGACGACGAGCAAAGAGCTCTACTTGAGAAGCTACTGGCCAATGGCAGCGGCGAGGATTCAGATGACAACAACGACGGCGATGATGACGACGATTCGGATGAGGAAATGGACGACGCCCCACCAACCAAATCAACTGGATTAAGTCTCGGCAAAAAGAGTGCATGGTCCGCAGATCCGTTTGACGAGGCAGGCCCCGGCTCAGACGACGAGGAAGCATCCGAAAATGAAGGTGACAAGAAAAAGGATGACAAGACGAAGAAGAAGAAGAAGGCCAGAAAGGCCGAAATCGAGGTGGACCGCACAGCCGAGCTAGACGCCCATGGCCCCCAAACGTCGAGCGACTATGAGCGACTCTTGCTGGGCCAGCCTGACTCGTCAGAGCTCTGGATCGCCTACATGGCGTTCCAGATGCAGGTGAGCGAGCTGCCCAAGGCGAGAGAAGTTGCCGAGCGGGCCATCAAGAGCATCAATATCCGGGAGGAGACGGAGAAGCTCAACGTGTGGGTAGCGTACCTCAATCTGGAGGTTGCGTATGGAACGAAGCAGACTGTCGAGGAGGTGTTCAAGCGGGCTTGTCAGTATAATGATGAGCAGGAGGTGCATGAGCGTTTGGCGAGTATCTATATTCAATCAGAGAAGCTCAGGGTATGCCATTGCGAAATCTCTCCCTAACCATACACACACGCATACACACACACACACACAAAATTATCATATATATTCCCTTTTCTTTTTCCTTCTTCTCTGGAACTATCCGCTAACTTGACCAGGTCGCCGACGAATTATTCGAAACCATGCTCAAAAAATTCGGCGCCAAAGTCCCCACTGTATGGACAAACTACGCTCATTTTCTCCTCGTCACCAAAGCCCAGCCCGCGCGCGCAAGAGCCCTCCTCCCACGCGCCATGCAACAGCTCGACAAACGCCACCACCAAACCATCGTTAGCCGGTTCGCCGCTCTCGAATTCCATTCCTCCAACGGTGAACCAGAACGCGGGCGAACCATGTTTGAGGGCTTGCTGGCCGCGTACCCCAAGAAGGGTGATCTCTGGAACCAGCTGCTCGATCTAGAGATGGGCGTTGCGGGCACCTCGGAGGCGGATGTGACGGCCGTGCGTGACGTGTTTGAGCGACGCACCCGCGTCAAGGGCCTGAAGCCGCAGCAGGCCGAGAAGTGGTTCCGTCGATGGACGGCGTGGGAGGAGAAGCTGGATTCTAAAAAGGGCAAGGAGAGGGTTATGGCTAGGGCGCAGGATTGGGCGGCGATGTTTAAGGCGAGGAAGCAGGCTCAGGCGGAGGCGGAGGCTGATGAAGATGTTGAGATGGAGTAAGGGGGCCCGGGGGGTGATTGCTTGTGGTGTTTAGTTTTTTTTTGCTTGAGAGTTTGTTTGCATGCCTTCTTGGCCATATGCTGTATTTCATGGCGGTGCTGTTGATATAATATGGGTGTATTAACATGGTTATTGGTTCGCTCCCCCAAAAAAAGAGCACCGATATATTTTCATATCTTATTTTGTTCTAGCGTGCGCATGGCACGATGTCTGATGCTGCAGGAAGATCGACGCGGTATGGGCGGTTGGGGATTGGATGATGTGAATTGTCGACTTTCCATGGCGTCTAGGCTTTAAATTAAAGCTTAATTAAAAGTTGAGGCTTCTGTTTCTTTGCTTTGGATCTTTGTCTCTGGAGCTGGTGTTGGTGACTTGGATTCCTATTTATTTACAAGTTTGAAATGCTACCGACTAGTCGGTTAGCTATGTACCTGCTTTACCGTCTCAAACCCTACTCCATTTCCTCTTGCAAGTTCGCGGGCTCTTGTGAGTTGTGGCTCTATTCTGGCCTCTACGTACTCTCTTCTTGTGCCTCACACCGCTTTAACACACGCTTCAAGTAACGAATAGCCTCAAAAAGTTGCAGAAAACAGGAAACATGTCATTGAAGCAACCTCGCCGGCGCACAAGTTGGGCGTCACGGTTACCAGTGTAACCCATAGCGTTGCACTGATACTTCGGAATACACGACACCGACAAAACACAATACATACGAAATTCCTCCTTGTTTCTCTTCCCCTTGGCTTTACCTCTCTATTTTCTTCAGAACGCCGGTCACGACTAAAGAAAAAAGATTCGCTGTGACTAGATCACGATCCACATCGGCCCCTCTGAGTCCTCTCGCTCTTTTCTCTCGATGCAAAGCTGTTCCACGCGTAGCACGCACAGGCAAAATGCACAACCACGCTCTTCCAAAAAGAATGCACGTTTCATCTTCAGGTTCCAGAGGGAGTCGAACCCTCGCTGGCGGAATCAGAATCCGCAGTCATGACCGTTAGACCATGGAACCAGGGGTGTAATACAGAGCCAGCGGTGGCCTCAATGAGCCTATAATTTGTCTTGGCAGTGGTATATTACCCGGCCCTAGGGAATGTACCTACATACTCCGTAGAAGCATCAAATCTGCCGCGATCACGCACGACTCACGAGGTAGATAGACGATAGGTGCACGAATTAGGTACTCCTTGTCTCAAGATGGTCAGAGATAGTACTCTCAGGGGTCTTTGATCAAGCTACTGCTTGCTCCATCTGGAAGAGGCTTATTCATGGTGCGGCAGTGAGGGGCCCTTTGGGAGATATGTACCCTCACACTGTCACCCGACGGCGACCATTTCCAGCGATTCCTACATACCACGGAGCAAGACCGACAACAACAAAACAGCGGCGTGATCATCTGTCATGGTCGCCACTGGCGACCTGACGTGCCCGGTAAGAAACGCTTCAATGCTCCTCAGCAGCCGTCCATCCGACCGCGATGCTGGCCTCGACCGCGACAACATTCTCGTTGCTCTCCGGAACCGGCTGACGTTGATCGGCGAACCAACTACATACACATCTAAGAGATGGAAAATGAGGGTTCGGCCGGCATCGCGGACAAACGGGTGCTGAGGAGCATGCCAGGTCGCCGATGACGGGCCTGCGGCCGTGACAGATGGTCAAGCTGCTGTTTGTTGTGTCGGCCTTGCTCCGCGGTAGGAATTGCTGGAAATGGTCGCCGTCAGGGGACAGTGTTGGTGTGCACGAAATCGTAGCAGTCCTTTTTGATGGCGAGGTGCGTAAAATCCCCATGCGCATGAAGCCCGCGAAGGCGATATCATATTGATCTCGACAGTATATACTCCGGAGTCCGTAGGGACGGGTACCATGCTGTAGCAGGTATGTACATACCTACTTACCTGAAAAATTCATGGGCAGGAAGCAATGCGTGAGTTCCAAAGGTTGTCTTCGGAATGGGCTACGGAGTACGGAGTATGTAACTAGTGTGTTGGTGGTCGGTTATATAAGCAGAGTGTGTGTGGAAAAGTCACACGTGATCTCGGCGCAGCGATTTTTGAAATGGAGCTAGCTCTTATCGATAGTGATCATCACTATCGAAACAGTTGAATCACCAAAGCACCTCAAGCACGCACACTTTCCATCGCAGCTCGGATTAACAAAAGGAATACAAGAACATTTCTTTAAAGGGAGAAGACCGAAAGAAGAGAAGAACAACAATAGTTCACGCTGCTACGAGGAATACCCCTCTGTCAGCAAAATGGAGAAGGGTCTCCATGTCTGGGGTAAGGAAACCAAAGCAAAACAGTCCGATCTTTCTATCACATCTAATAGAGTGCCATTGCAGAGCTCGAGAACGGAGTCAAGCTCGTCGACCCCAAGCGCGACGCCCTCTACAACTACGACGCTGCAGCACAAAAGGCCGCCGCGCAAGCCAAGCCATGGGCCAAAGACCGGAATTACTTCAAACATGTACGCATCAGCGCCGTGGCACTCATCAAAATGATGCTGCACGCCCGATCAGGAGGCCGTCTAGAAATCATGGGCCTGATGCAAGGCTACGTGGACGGTGACACTTTTATCGTGACGGATGCTTTTAGGCTACCGGTCGAAGGCACGGAGACGCGTGTCAACGTCCAGGACGAAGCCAACGAGTACATTATCGAGTACCTCGATCTGTGCCGCGCGCAGGGCAAGCAGGAAAACGTGGTGGGATGGTATCATAGCCATCCCGGGTACGGATGCTGGCTGAGCGGCATCGACGTTGACACGCAATCCATGCAGCAGCAGTTTCAGGATCCCTTCCTGGCCGTGGTGATTGACCCGGACCGCACCGTTAGTGCCGGCAAAGTTGAGATTGGTGCGTTCCGCACGTTTCCACCGGGTACCAACGGCCACGGCAACCCGGCCGGAGTTGGGACCGAGCACGAGGCCTCGAACGCGGAAAGGTTCCAGACGGTTCCTCTGGAGAAGGCTGAACAGTTTGGTGCCCACGCAAATCGCTACTACAGCTTGGAGGTGTCCCATTTCAAGAGCTCGCTGGACGCGCAACTACTGGAGTCGTTGTGGCACAAGTATTGGGTGCAGACGCTAAGCCAGAATCCGCTGCTGACTAACCGTGACTACGGGACGAAGCAGATGCTTGATATGAGCAGCAAGATGAGCATCGTGGCGTCGAATCTGACGAAAAGCAGGGGCCAGCAGAGCTTTGGATCTGACCGTTCCACGGGAACAATGTTGGACAATGCCATGATTCAGTCGACGAATGATGTGAAGTTGGTTGCCAGCCGAGATAGGACTGGGCTCTTGGCGAGCGAGGTTAAAGCCAAGATTTTTAATGGGCTGGGGACAAGTAGGGACTAGAGGTTTTGATGAGGCGACAAGTTTCTTTCCTTTTCTTCTCTGGTCTTTTAGGGGAAGTCCGTTTTTACCCAAGAGAACGTATACGGACTACAGGTACAGGCACACACACACATTAAGCACATGCACTTAGCGGGCGTTGGACCAGACAATGAATAGAATCATGATATCATGCACAGCACCGTAGTAGCCTAACCATGATTATTGGCCCGCAAATTGCAATGCGCTTCTCGTGGTGCATTGCCATGCAGAATCGACTTGCAGACTCGTAATAAGAGGTCTGTCATGGTTGTGCAATGATGGGCTTGTAATAGGAAGACTCATAAAAGTCAGCATCACGAGAGAGCTATTGATGAAGAAAAACGCATTTCATGCCGCTTTCAGGCTCCACTTTATAGAAGGAAAAACAAAGAGATTAAAATGGGCTCCTCATCGGATGCAGAAAAAGCAGAAAGCAGGGCACACATCCAGGTACATAGGTAGTACGTACAGTAATTGCGCAACTCGAGAGTGATGATGACGACAGTATGACTATTTGGCCATTTTCTACCCACGGACCACACGGACGCTTGCGACGGCGTCGAGGGCCTTTCTCGTCGCAGCATAGGTTTACTTCTATGAGCTTCGACTTGCCTCTGATCCCATCACGAGACTGCGATGGTCACTAGACGCTCAGCTGCAAGACAATACAAGCCACGTTCCGTTGAGGTGCATGAGAGAAAATTACCTGGACTTCCAAGTTATCTACACCTACAAGGCCATGACGTGTTTTGGTAGTGCATGGTGTCGTGTTAGACGTCAAAAATACACTGTCGGCGATGAATCGCGAATCGCTTGTTCTGGCTTCACTGATCGGCAGCGTATGGGCAATGGGCATCGTTTAACACCTTGGTGGCATCGGCATCGATTTCGCATCGGCTGGCATCGTTTTGCGGAAACCATGTTTCTGCAAGCGGCTTCTGCGAGAGCAAGGAATTGTGTGCATAGCGGGCGCCACCAAGTCAGGCTTGCTTGGCTTGTGAAGTTGAGTTTACCTGTGGCCGCGAGTGCTCCTGACGTCATGGATCTTGCTCTCTTTGTGAGTTGTTTCACACCGCGATGGAGCAGGCGAAGCAAGGAAGCCGACGGCGCATCCCGCTTCCAGGCTCCGGGCTCCAGCATCCAGCAACCAGCATCCAACGTCCAGCATTTAGACTAACAGTCGAGGTACGAGTTGAATGGTCCTCTCGTTGCCAGGCATCGCTGACTGGTATTGCTGTCCCGGTTTGTCAGTGCCTCTGCGCTCCGTCTGGGGAATTCAGAGTGTCGAATTGAAACGTCGTCGGTTGATGCACCGGCCGGACCAGAGCCGAAAGAGTGGAGCCAGACGGCACTAGCACCAAAGGCGGCATCTGGATTCTGGAGCTGTCGGCGGCGACCGGTGGCTCTGCAGCGGGGTGGCCGCCCTGGAAACTCATTTGCCAGCTGCTCAAGCAAAACTACCTGCAGCAGGCTCGTGCATCGCTAGTCTGCTCCAGACGCAATGAGCTGGCAGCTGCGAGGCTTTGGCGGTTTTGCCCCTGGCTACGGCGCAGCCACACAGATGATTGGCTGTTGTCGTGGCCATGACGTCCTCGCCAGCTGGCTTCACGTCACCACGAGCTTCACTTGGCAGTCGCCCTGGCAGATGAAAGACGAAACGGCAGGAGCCCAGTGCGAGACATGGGACCGAACACCACAGACACGGCCAGACACGGCCAGACAAGACCAGACATGACCAGACATGACCAGACAAGACAAACCTTGGCGGTTTATAAGCCTCTTTTACGCCCCCGGCTTCGCCTCCTGCGAGCGCTCTCTTCTTCCTCCTTTGCACGCCCTCCCCCATGCTCATTACTTGTCCTAGTAGACTATGCCGTGTATCTTTCCCCATTTGATTCTCAGGATTTGAGCCGCTCACCTCTTTCTTCAAACCTCCAGACCACTCCCTGATCAACTCTTAATTCTGCTTCCGCGCTTTGCACAACAGTATACCCCGCCGCGACTACAATTGCCACTGCAATTGCGACCGTAACGACAGTCGAGCTCCATCCTGTGATACCCCCGAGACGAACGCGGCGTCTTGATTTGTCCATTCTAATATACCTGTATAACAACAACAACAAACAACAATAACAAACAACAACAACAACAACAACAACAACACACTACATCAATACCAACAATAGTGGCGGCAGAAGCAGTAGCAGTAGCAACAACAGCACATACCCAGAAGCTATAGTCTTCCCGCTTTCCGATAACGATTATAATAGTTCTCCTTTTATTCATATTGACAACTGAGTCTCAACTCACCTTTCTATCTCGACAACCCATCGCCCAAGCAGGCAGTGTCACCAAGGTCCACCCATCATGGCAACCAACGTCAACAAGCCCACTGATGTGAAAATCAAGGAGGCCGATATTAATAGAAAACTGCAAGTTTATGGTATTTTCAGCGCCTTCAAGCAGGGCAAGGTTCCTTCGGTACGTTACACCTGCAAATCACGTCCCAGAGGTCAAGTATGGAACGCTAACTGTCTTTCTCAGAACGACCAAATCGATGTGGCCCTCAACAGTTTCCTCGCTACAAAAGGACTGACCAACCCTCCGCCGGACCTTTCTGCAGACGGCAAGAGACTGGTTGCCGACACCAGAGAGGTGATTGAGCAAGCTAAGCAACTCCTGCTCTCCAAGAACGAGGGCAACCTCATTCAGGATTTCATCTGGCAAACCACGCAGTTTGATCCCAACGGCGTCCAGTGCCCTACTCCTCCCGTCAACAAGGACCAAGCCCAGCGCGATGGAGATGACGCTTTGCAAGGCTTGAGAACCTTGGGAACACTTCTCATTACCAATGGCCAGTTCCGCAAGCTCCGTATGTTTGAACTCTACCCATGCTTCTCATGTTTATAGCGTGTATACATGTATGGCGACGATGGGAAGTTTGCGCGCTAACAAAATCCAGTGAACGACTCTGTCGTCATCTTCCGTGATATGATTGGCGATGCCGCTACCAATGCAGCCGGAAAGATTCGTCCCTTGGAGGACGAGCTGTCCCAGGTGGACAGCGCGGCCGAGGATAACACTTGGCATGAGAAGCCCGACTTTTCCAAGGAGAATCTTCAAAAGCAGGCCAAGGGTGTCTACGGCGGAGACCCCACGAAGGACGCCAAGGATATTGCCAATGCCACCCAGGAAGCCGCTGCTCCCCACGGAAGTAAGTCGGACAAGGTGGATTCAGATGCTGCGCAGCAGACCTTGAAGTCGTCTGTTCAGCAAAAGGTGGATGACAATGTAGATCCCGAAACTAAGGAGAAGATTAAGAAGCGCAATGAAGACTATCGTCGCAAGACCAAGGAGTACTTTAACAAGAAAATGCCCGAAGAACGTCAGGAACAGATCATCTTCCGCCTCAAAAAGATGGTATTGGAGTGTCAGCAGCATCCCGACTACTCCCGCGCCATCCAGACACTGCTGAACTTGGTCCAGAAGTATAGCAAGCACGGCCGAGATCTCGGAAAGGACTCTCAGGGAACTGTCCAGCAAGCGCGTAGTGGCTTTTCCGCCGCCGAGTCTGACCTGCGCACCCTGCTAGAACGATTTGCCAACGGTACATCGACCACGAACCTCTGGCAGTCGATTGGCCAGATGTACAAGGATGCCGACAATGATCCGGATCTCAAGAACTGGTTTAAGAAGGCTGACTCCTTCATCCGTCGCTGTCTCCTGGAGCAGGGCTACATCCTGGATGATGACTCCAACAAGGAATGGGACCGCATCTACGAGACGGGCCGATATATGCTTCGAGAGAAGTACCGCGCTCACACCGACCGTGTCATTGACGAGATCAAGTTTATCGCCGAGCAGTTCGACAAGGACGCCCAGAACAAGGCCTTTGGAGACGCCTGTCAGCGCCTATTTACCCACCTCGGCAACGACTCGAACGGCAAGTCCGTATTCAAGCCACATCTGGTCAAAGACTTGACCGAGACCATCTTGCCGGCCGTCCTTGTCAACATCAACTACATTCCGATTCCTCGCATCGAGTACTCGGACCCGCAGTTTGATGCCATTATCGAAAATCTGGTCCTCGAGAGCGACAACTTTATGCCCAACGTGGCCGAAGTCGCAAGCGAGCACTACTTCCGATGGGGTCGCAAAAAGATTGCCAACAAGAACCACAACATGGTGGACGTCAAGGTTGCCGGTATTCAGATGGACCTCCGCGATGTCAGCTTCTACGTTCACCGCAAGCAGGGTCTCTTGTCTCTGAAGGACACGGGTGTTTTGGATATCGTCCTGCCCGGCAACGGGCTTTCGTTCCGCATGAAGGTTGCCACGGCCGACAAACATGACCGTCAGCACGTCTTCAAGGTCGACAAGGTGGATGTCGACTTTAAGGGTCTCAACATCAAGGTCAAGAAGTCGAGCCACAAACTCCTCTTTGCCCTCGTCAAGCCCCTCGCCCTTAAAGTTCTCCGAGCTCCTCTGCAAAAGGCGGTGGAAAAGGTCATCAAGGACGAGTGTAATAAGCTCGACGACATCCTCTGGCAGATCAAGAAGGAGGCGGAGAATGCCAACCAGGGTGATATTGAGGACAAGGCCAATTTCTTCAAGCGCTACTACGACTCCGCCCAGAAGCGCTACCTGGAGGGCAAGGAGCAGACCAAGCAAGTCAAGCAAAGCGGCCAAGCTGGCACGGATGACAAGAAGGTCAACATTGCCATGACGGCTGAGGACAGCATCTTCCCTAACGTGAAGCTGTCGGGCGGAATTAGCAGCAAGGCCACGGAGTACAAGCAGCTCTCGCGCAAGGGCGACAAGTGGGAGAGTCCCGTCTTCTCCATTGGCAGTGCCAAGAAGAGCAGCCACATTCCCGCCGCGCCCAAGATTGAAACCAAGACGACTGCCCCATCGACGATTCACTCTGGTGCTGCCACCTCCAACCACCCAAGCGGACAGGCTACCAGTTTACAGGCCGCCAGTAGCCAAGCTGTCAGTGGACAGGCCACCAATGGCCACACCAGCGGCCACGGCACCACCGTCCCAGCTATCGTCGGTGGCAAAACTACCCTTAGTCCCCCTCTTGAGGTAGGCAGTGCCACGACCAGCCAGGCCCTCGGTGGACACTAGAGGTTCCGATAGCTTTAGTGTTTTGAAGGACTCACGAGGCAGGCCTCTAAGCTGGGCAATGATATGTCGGGCAACGAAATGGAGGCGACACTAATGAGGAGGTCTACATGCACGAGGCGAGCACTACCTGCAAGAGGAAACGATAGTTCCGTTCTCCTTGGTCCCCTCCGCCTCTGAGCGACGGACAGTCTCGTCATGTCAGACCGCGATGGAGTCATGTTTCTTGCTTTGTGATACCACGATTAGATCGTTTTGGGGGACCTTTGACGGGTAGAGAGGGCGAACCGACTTCAGCAGTCACCAATTTCCTTATGTGTGTGCGTGATCTTTTGATGCTCTGTTGTAATTAGTATGTTAATAATTGGATACGCGTTGTTTGCAAATCACATGTTCCTGTGGTGATGTCTGAGCTTGTCTACCGTAGCAGTCTTTATTAGGCAAAACTGAAGAAATTGTGCGGCGACGCGTAGCGGAGGCGCACATTTCGTGTTTGCCTCTTTATGCTCCATGTTACCATTGCTTATGAGGGTCTGGTGTGGAATTTTTCCAGCTTTCTGTCCCTATATGTGTTCTTGTTCGTAACTTTATCTGGTGATCCGTTTAAGTATTCACATGTGACGTTTGCCGTGCTCGCGTGCCCTGTGGCTGTAGTTGTCGGTTCAATTCCGAAATGGCAGCATCATTGGCGCGTTAAATTGGCGTGCTTCGTTAGTGAATCCGTTGCATCCGTTAGTACGTACATAGTAGTTAGATGACGCCGGCGACAAAGTTAGGGTCGTGCATAGTGGAACGGGAAGGCTCGATAACGTCCGGGCCCCCTGTGATTCGATCGTAGGAAGCCCCACCATCTATGTATCATCTATGATTCCCCAGCGCCCCGCATACCTAAGATACATACATACATACATACTCCGTACATAGGTACCTAAAGTCTTATCTGCATCGATTCGGCAATTCTAACGTCACCCGCTCAACTTCCAAGTTCCAAGGTCCAACATTACCAATGTCAACGTCACGACTCACTCGTCATCACGTCAACAACAACGAGTTCCGAACAATGGAATGAATGCGCCTCTGCCTATTTCTGTGTCTTGAAAAAAAGTGGAATTACAGGATGCGACTAGTCTACAAGGTCAAAAGGACTGACATTGCTGTGGGATACGCTTGTAATTGGCTTGAGGCACCCTGTTTTGTTTGACTTACTTTGCCATTAGGGTTTGCCGCGTTTTTTTGGAGGAAAAGCTTGGTGATACCTTGTTGGTGATGAGGTATTGAATTACGGGAATCTTTCGAGTTACGTCGATTATATCGAGTTCGGTTTATCCCGGTTTACGTATTGACAACCTATCTCGACCCGTTGAGGTCACTGGACCTTCGATACTCGATCTGTCTCGAGCCATACGTCCTCATCGCATTAACTCAACATATCTCGATACATCTGATACAATTCATCATGTCCCCCCACGGTCCTCCCCCCTCATCCGATTCCGGGCTATCCTCCGCGCAAACAACCGCCCTATTCGACATTCTGACCCACCATGAAACATACCGCGAGATAACCGCCTTTCGATTCCCTGACGCAGTCACTCGGTTTGGATACCCATTTGAAGAGGATGCGGATGCGGATGCGGGTGCGGGTGCGAATACGGCTGGCCTGGGTCCATGCGGTCTAGATGGCGGCGGCGCGCGAGACTTTGATATCAATCGCGAAGATCAGAGAAAGAACCGGCAGCAGAGGTCACAGTCCCAGAAAGACCATAAAGACCAACAGGACCACAAGAACCAGAGTCGAGAACTCTCTGCGCCGCTTCTACAAAGCCTCCTCACACGCCTTCTTCTCCCTATGCCCGGTCTCAGCGACCTACCCGCCGCTTTCTGGTCGAGCCGTCTCCAGACCCTGCTCGCGCGCTTGGGCCAAGCTAACCTCTCCGAAAGCTATGATAAGGGTGCGCTGGGGACGCGAAAAGTTCTTGCTACGGGGTGTAGTGTCCTTCTTGAGATGCTGTCCCGGGGGCTGTTGGGGGGGTTACCTCGTGGGGAGGGCACGTCGCGGGACGAAGGGTCAAGGCCAGAGCCAGAGCCAGTGCCAGGGCCAGGGATAGAAGCAGAAGCAGAAGCAGAAGCAGAAGCAGAAGCAGAAGCAGGGGCAGAAGCAGGGGCAGAAGCAGGGGCAGGGGCAGGGGCAGACAAGAATAAAGAGCGATATGATCTCGGCAATGCGGATGATCTGGAGAGAGCGTGGGGAAATGTCCTCCAGGAGTTGGTGTATGGGGATTTGGTGGATCGGTTGTTTGATCATTTTGGGAGTGAGGATGATTTGGAGACGTTGAGTCCGATGGTGGAGGCTTCGGCGCGGCACAATATATTGCAGTATGTGTGCTCTCTTTTTTCCCTTTCTTTCTTGATCTTATACAATTGTTTGCAAATAATTACACCTTCACCCTTCTGCTCGTATCTTTCCGTTATTCAAATTTCCTTTTGCCATACCCCAATGTTTTTTTGTGAGTCTTTTCTTCTTTAAATATCTTTTGGTGATATTCTTCCTTAACAAATTTTTACCAAATTTTTGCAAACGTAACCATGAAGGATACTAACGCATCACAGCATCGCAACGCTGATTCACCAGATCTTCGTCCTCTCCCCCGAAGGAATGTACCTGCTCAAACTCCTGGGCAATGTCCATTCCCTCATACCCTACAAGCTGATCCGGCAAACGCTGCGCATAGGAAACGCAGCCACCATGATCAGCGGCATGATGCGCATCCTCCTCGCCAAGCTAAGCCTGACAAGCGTGACAAATTGGTTCGGTCTGACCCAGAACCCCGACGACGGCATGAATCTCGTGCAGCGCATCATATCGCTCGTCCTCTCCTGGGATGCCAACGACTTTAGAAAGAGCGCCGATAAAATCGAAAAGGCCAAGGGCGGCGATGCACCGACCGATGAAATGCTACGCCTCATACGGGAGTACTTGGAGCAGCCGAGGTCTCACCACCACGACATCCGGTCGGCCAGCCAGCGCAACGAGCAGTCCATCATGACGGAGATTTTCAACGCATCGAGTCCGCAAATCAATGCGCGGTTGACAGACGCACAGCACGCGCAATCTCTGGAGTATTATTCTTCGCTACTGTCCGTCCGGGATAGGGACTGCATCACCGCCGTGTTTTGCCGCCAAGCCCCGGATATGCTCACCCAGGCGCTGAAAGACATCGTCACCGCGTATAACCCCATCATCCGGGCTGTCCACGCCAATATAGACCTGCGGGATCACTTTGATGCCATGCAGGCATTTTTGGAGGACTTTCTCAAGACGGGTCGGAGGGGTCCCGCAATAGCAGATAACGGATCGGGTGAAGCCAAGGAACAGGAAGGCGCGCAAGGGGACCAAGATGAGAAGAAGGGAGTTTGTAGTGTGGAAGACTACTTTGCGCTGCTGATGCGGAATCGAGGCTCGCTGTATAAATGGGTTCATGCGCTGGCTAGTCAGTGTCCAGACGTCTGGGAAAGCTTCCACGTCTGGGCGAAGAACACGCTGGTCCAATTCCAGGCGAGGGACACAGACTACGGTGGCACGGACTCTGCCGCTGGCGGTGGTGGTGCTAGTGGTAGTAGTGGTGGTGACGGTGACGGTGACGGTGACGGTGACGGTGACGGCGATGGCGATACTCCCTCCATCCTCGCCACTCTCAACAATCTCTACACAGCCCTCGATCCCGATACGCAAACAAAAGTCCGCGCCGCCATAGACAGCCACGCCGCTTACCTATCCACCCAAACTCTCGTCTCCCAAGCCAGATTGCAGTACCTCGTCACCGCGTCACAGTCCGATTCCTCGGGTGGCAGTACAGTCGGTCCGGGCGTGTACCTCTCACGATGGCAGTCCCTCCTCGATGAAACGCCCATTACGCCCTTGCAGCGTAAGGGTCCGGTTCGGTGTGGCAGAGACGTCAAGTACCGGACCACCATGGGCAAGATGGGCGCGGGTGGCAACACGGTTGGTGCTGGAGAGGCGGCACATGGGGAGGTGGTAGAGACGCCGGATGTGAGTATCGTGGTTGGTGCTTTGGGGGAGGCATTTAGACGGGCTGTGGAGTCGTAGCTTGTACTGTACGTACACTGTTGTTGAGTCTTGACAGGCGTGGTAGATGGTGAGAAGGGGGCTCTTACGGCATGTACTCTGAACTGTGAGATTGAACGCGGCGGAGTTACTGACAGGATAGGAGAAGACATGTAGAGGCTAGAGGCGCGTTTTTGATTGTATGTTAGGCCGCGATGCGCAGAATTGGTGTACATACGTGATGATGCACACAGTGGTACATACCGTACATGAGACAAGATAACTACTTGGTGTACGAAATCGGCATCAACAAAAGGTTCTGCGTGTCGCAACTGGTAACAGCGCTATGGTACAATTGGGTTTCACATTTGTAGAGGCACCCCAATCCAGTCCTGTTTTCGATGTTTTCGATAACGAATATGAACACAGTGGGCGTCGAGTCGAGTTCGACAACATTGACAAATCCCCTCATCCAAGGTGAAAATGAGTTCCAAGTACCCAGTACCCTGTGAAGGAACGAGGATTTGAAGAGTTTGAACTTTGAACTGAATACGAGATAAAAGAAAGGGCAATCGAGCGCGTGGAAAGGAGTCAGGCAGCATCAACAGAATCCAACTTGATGAGATGAGGCAGCTCTCTCGGGCGCTTCCAATGGCCTCGGCCTCGTTGCTTGTCCCTTGAGTCCGACCTGACGCGATTAATTCGAAAACAGCAAACCACGGCAGCCAAACGACAATTGTGCGGCGAGTACTACTGCGTGAACCGACGTCTCATCGTCTCAAATCACGACACCCAGCACTACATATTTGCGAATCACAGAAACGGAACGATAGAGCAAGCCCAAGGTGTGGACGGGTCCGATTGAACAAACAGAATGACCCAAAGTCGGGAGAATCTCATTCATACATGCCAAATCCTAAGACCCAAACGCTCACGGTATCCACAGAAACAAACCCCATTGATAAGAAAAAAAAAAAGGTTTCCTCAGAAAAAGATGCCCATTGCCATGCCGTCAACAAGGACGCGGGATTTACTCGTCATCCTCCTCATCGTCCTCCTCCGCCTCGGCGGTGGTTTGCGCAATTCGGTCCAAATCACGCTGGCCGGACTGGGTGATGCGGCGGCCACCCTTCTCCTCGTCCTGCTCCAGGACACCAATCTTCTCGAGGGCCTGCATGATCTTGCGGTCGACGGAGCCAGAGGCGTCAACGTGGTGTGAGGGGCGAGCACCACGGTTCTTGGCAGTACCGTGGACCTTGCGGAGGCGGCCGACACCGACAGTCTTGCGGAGGTAGACGTGGCGGGCGACAGAGGCGGCGCGGACGTAGAACCAGTCGATGTTCTGGGGGGGCAGCTCCTTGGCGGGGCCGGTCTTGACGGTGTCGACCCAACCTACATGTGGGTTAGAAAATGGCTATCCTTCATTTCACGCGTGCATCGACTTCCGCGGGCGTGGGGGGCATGAGATTGCTAAATGAAATAATTGTGAGGGACAAGGGGTTCATACCAGGGATGGGCAGCTTGCCCTGACGCTTCAAGAACGCAGCATACGACTCAATGAACTTTTGCGCCTGGAGACAAAACACAAACCCATTAGCATCATTCCGTCTTCAGAAGTCTTGCGACTCCCTCGCGCCTGCTCCTCAAAATTCCGATCCGTGCCGTGAGCCCTCGAGACCTGTATACGATATTGACGGTGTCGTGCGATCGGTATCTTTTTTTTTTTGCGACTTTTGGTGCATTCAAGCAGCCACTCTTGTACCGAGTCGCCGCTATGAACTTCCACATTCGCCACGTCAACAATTTGCATGATGTCGTGAAAAGTCGTCGCGTTGCTTTCGCAGTGTACCGTTCGTCGGAATCGAGGGCTCGTTGCAGTCAAGGAAGGTTTGTGGGTGTCACGTCAAGAGGGAGAGTCGTGTTGTGTCGTCTGGCAAAAAGCTTCAATGCAAGACTTTCGTCCGGCAAATGTGTGACATGCCGCCATGGGCAAAAAGTCTGCTTCTCCGCGCCATTCTGGACTTTCAATTTCGGGAAGCACCTACATCGACGTCGCGAACAGTGATTCCGCCAGCCATTTTGTCGGTATTGAAAGGGGATGGTCGAGTGCTGCGATAGTTGTTGGGAGCTTGAAGGTGATGATCAAAGCCTGTCGTCGCGATGGTGCCAGCGTGTGGGTAATTGCTCTTTTTTTTTTTGCTTCCATTGGCACTAGGGTTTGCTGCCCTGGTGGGGCCATGAAGCAGGTGACCCAGGACAGTGCGATTTTGACAGTGCGGAGTGAGCACTTTGCATCCTGGCGCTGTGGGGCCATCTCCGTACCCGCGTATCTTCTGGTAAATTCGCGTCACGACTCACAAGAGAGAAATACGAGTCAAGATCTCGTTGGGTTACCGAAGAAGAATCCCGTTCACACGATTTCGGAGAGCTACCCAGCACAAGGGCAAGTTGTGCATAACAGTATTTTATTGTATTGCATTGCATGTAGCTTACGTCAGGGACCCAACTAGCGCGTATGCGATTGGCTGTATGACTTCTCGTTCGGAAGTAACTTCGTCTGGTGTGATGAGGTGAGTGTCAAAAGATAATTAATGTATTATCTTACTTCATCAAGCCAATTCTTGATGTGGGCGTTCTTCATCTACCAGAACACGTCGTGCAAGACGTCCGCGTGACGCGCTCCCTTCAGAACCAGCACCCGTGACGGAAGTTCCCTTCGGAGACATTGTCTGCTCCGGATAGATTGCGGGAACTGGGACTGATGCTGCAGGAAGCCAGATCAAAAGCAATGGGCGAAGAAATTCTAGACGGAGTATACCGCCTAATGGATGAGATGAGAAATCGAGAACGGACTTCTACCCATACGAACTGACTCCTACTTTTGTGGTATGAACGATCCATCAGGACCTCCGACCCGGCCTTACAATAAACGTTGATCCTGGATATGCATTTATCGATGCTTGAAGACCTAGTCGTGGGAGGTAGCACAGTGGACTTTCTGATGTGTAGCAGTCGTATCTTATAAACATACATCAGCGCAACCGTGATTTTATTCATGGGACATTGTATCTTGCTGACGATATTTGATTAATGGTGATGATGGTAGACCATCTGAGTTTAAACAGGCAAATCCATCTAACTGGGAAAACGGTTATAAGGCTTTGCCGCGCGAAGGCAAGCCTTGAACAGTATAAGAGTAGAGCTCTACGGAGTAGAAGTGCTCTACAAATAGAATAATAGGTTAACTTAGATCTAGTGTAGCAAAAAAAAAAAAAAAAAACGGAAACATCGCGAACTTGAGAAGAGCATTCAGAAGAACGTAAATCGGCAGGGCCGTGAGAGCTCAGCACTCTAAGAGGCAGAGCTAGAAAGAATGCATCCTACCTGTTCCGTAGTGGTGCATTCTATCCGGATCTATCAATGATCATAAGTGCAGTATTAAGTACAATGATCATAAGTGCAGTATTAAGTACAAGGTTGATTCTTAATGGCTGCTCGGTATGTTTTTAACTTTTGACATACCTACGGAGTTGTACATACACATCTGCATGTAGCACTAACATCACGTGAAGAAGCGCAAAGAGTCAAGACACAGCTTGCAGCAGTGATCAGCTCAAAATCCTAGTCAATTACCCCCCGTGAGTATCATTTCTATTTACTTGACTTCGTATCCCATGAAGACGAAACCCATCCCAGCCTCAAAACATTCATCACAGCCCAGCACAGTGAACTTCCATGTGCACGCGTGCGGCGTAGCAAGCCAGAAAACTCCTCAGATGTATAATAGGCATGAAAAGACATAATCAAAACAACATACAAAAAGAAGAAAATGTAAACACAAATCTATGCCCATTTCGCTAGTAACGCCATAATGGCCACCCCGAATGCAACACAGCCAAAGGCAAACAACTGGATCTTGAACGGCGCGCGGCGCATGTGTGGATTGAACATGAACTCGTGAGCGAGCAACTCCACGAGGCCGGTGTACATGAGGATTCCGGCGGAAATAGAATCAAAGATGCCGTTGACGAGTTTCTGAGTGGCGGCATTGGAGGGCTTGGCGCCAACGCCGGCGGCTATGCCAACGGGGGTGGACAAGGCAAATCCAATGGCCAACGCAAAGGGTACCCATCGCTTGCCAGATGGCCAGTCGGCGACAGCGATCCGAGATCCCAGGCCAAGACCCTCAAACATTTGGTGGAACACCAAGACGACGAGGAGAATCGAGAGCTTATCCGTGCCGGTAGTTCCGAGCGTCAGACCAATAAAAACGCTGTGGAAGACGACGCCGAATTCGAGAATGAAGATGGCAGTCAGTTGACCGCGAATGGTCTTGTGCGAATCACCCTCGTGGTGTTCCTTGCCGTGCGCAAGGTGGTCCTCCCCGCCAGGTGGGTAGCTGATGTCGTCCGGCCTCCCGGGAATGGTAGTTGAGTCAGGCCGACGAAGAGTTCCCTGGCTCTCAATGTCGTGTGCGCCATACTCGGACTCGACACCTTTGGGTTGCGAAGACTTGTTAGGCCTCTTGAGCGCCAGGACTTCATTCAAGTCAGAGGAGGAGTCGGAATCGTTGCTATGATCGTCATCGTCCCCATAGCGTGCTACCATCAGCTCAACAAAGAACATGACCATGACGGTCATGAGAGCGATACACAACGGCCAAGGGTAGTGACCGAGCCATCGGTCCTTGACACAGTCATCCCCGAGTTGGTCGACGGCAGGGTCCAGAAGATGCATGAAGGCCGTGGATATGATGACGCCGGTACCAATGTATTTGCAAATAAAAAAGGTGAATTTGGGCACATGCATCTTGCTCTGTCGAGCCAAGAGCACCGGAGTGAGAGCTCCCACAAGGGAAGCGACGAGAATGATGAAGATGGATGCGATGCGAAGGCCGCGCATGCCAAGATCAACGGGCTCTCCATCGCAGCTGTTCGTCTCTGGTTCAGCCATGGTTGGGCAGTTTCTGAAGGTTGCAGAGCGGTAATGTTGATGATCAACGCCGTTGATAGATGGTCGTCAGTGCGTCGCCGGCTAGGTGCTTTCTTTTACTACGCCAATGGCAATGTAATGGGAGCTCCGGCGTCGAAAGCAACAAGGAGCGCAGAGCAGGTCTTGAAGTAGAAAAAGGATTACAGCCGTCGTGCTGACAGAGTCAAGCCTCTTGAGATTTACAGGCTGACGTACCCTGACCGTTTTTCGCACCACACGTCGTCAAGACAAACGCACAGCACCTTGATGTCTAGACAAATTTTCTTTCCGCGCCCTGCAATCCACAACGCCGAGACGGCTGATAGGCCACAGCCTTATCTCTGTTGGTGATTTATCCTGTGTGACGCTTGTTTATAGAGCGTCGTTTTCCGAATGAAGATAACGTTCAAAGCGAGCGCCTATTGCGTAGGTCGTGGGTTTGTTGTCTCTCCAGATGCCGTCTAATGTCCCCCTCCCCCGAAAATAAATGTGTCCTTGGATCTTCAAGACCAATGAAAGTGGCGGCGGCACCAATCCTTTCTGCGTGTAGGGCGACCAGGGATCTGAGAATCGGCCAAACGGACGTGAGACTTTGGGATGAAGCTGCAAGGTGGAGCTTTCGAGATTGGCGAGGCTGAGGGAGAGATGCTCTCAAAACATCATCGGCTTCCAAGTTCTCGTGGCGTTCGGCAGGATTCGCGCGGTTAGGCTGACGTAGTGTGGTCAGTGAGACATGCAGACATGCAGACATGCAGACAAGTGAAGGGCTTCAGTTGACGAGATCAACGGTTTGTCGCACAACGTGTGGCTAAGCTGAAGCTTGAATGTGAGGGCAGGCACTTCCGGCAAAGGTTGTTGTCAGAGCCTTCCACGCGAGAACCTTGATGGCCAAACTCCGTACTCCGTACTCCGTATCGAGGTCGGGATTACGGGTACATACATCACACCGCCGCGTGGGCCATTTCTGGGTCCGACTGTTGGGCGAACTAGCCGATTGAGGAAATCCTTATTTGGTCGGCCTTTGAACTTTCCGCGCATCTTGACCGAATTATGCCGCGCATTCATCAGTCTGTTGTCTTGATTCTTGAAAGATGAAAAGACTGGTGGTTAAAAAGACTGGTTGACAGGGACCCTAATCGTCATGTCCTCATCTGGCAAATATTCCGTCTGACAAGCGTTTTCAGGCTGCCTGGTTCACGTTCACGACAAGACGACCGTCGACTACAGAGTACCTACCTACCTCCTCGTTCGTCCCTAGCAATTGGTCGCTGAGTCCGTCGGGACATTTGCATTCCAGTTGACCAATTTTTCTTGTTCATTGGTACAAGCTTGAAGCTATGTATGTACATATCTGCATCAAGAATCGCCTCTTCACTCTTCATTGGCGGATATGCACGGTCAATGTCCGAATGCGGATATACTTGACCATCAAGGTTCTGGGGCCGCCTGGATCTCCACAACTCCCAAACCTCACACACAACCTAAACCAACCGTGCAGCCGCCAACCATGCAGCCAACCACCACCACCACCACATGGCCTCCCAAGCGAGGGCACGAACATCTGATAAAGCTTATTGCTGTCAAAATCGGTAGAGGCTGACAATGCCGACGTATAGCGTCAAGCCTTTGACCGAAATTTTCGGTCCGGATGAAGCACCGGCTGTTGCGACATGACGGGCTTCGCCGCTTCGGATGGAATCCTGATAATCTCCGAAGTCATCAAGTTGACCGTTGAGCATCAGTCATATGTCTGTACTCCGTATGTCAATGAGCCTCGTCGCTTATTTCGCGACATCTGCACGCAGTATGTACCAATGTGTACATACGATAGCACTAAGCAGCCCCATCTTCGCCAATCGGACACACAAGTTGTAGAGGTGCATCACATAGCCCGATATGATCAAAGTCAACCTTCGCCCTGCACGTGGTGTAGCACGGCACATCAGGCGGCTTGCAAAGACAAGGATGAACAAAGATTGCCGACCGGGATGTCGCGGGATGTCGCTGTGGTATGTCGCCAGCGGAAATAATCATGGCGATTGGCCGTGGATGCTTTCTTTTCTCGCAGCGAAGCACTCTCGATGACGTAGATGAGCCCAGAGCACCAATCCCTTGTCCTCCTATGTACCTGCATCACTGTTGTTGTTGTGTTGTTGAGTATTTAACGCCACTGCGTCCCAAGTTTTGGGCATACTAGGGCGTGCAGGGCTAATCCCGGGTTCTTCTAAATACAAGCCAGTTTTCCCCAAAGAATATCCTACATCTCAGTTGCCAACGGCAGTTGTTTTCGGTGTGGT
>SRPP01000153.1:0-49626 GCA_018360055.1 Claviceps monticola
TCTATATAAAAGCTGAGTCGTACATGAAGAAAATAGAAGATACTGCTGCTGACGCCGTTTACAGGAGCCGTATCGAGAGTCGTAGCCCCTTCGGGCTATAATAAGCAACTGGTAAAGATGGAGCATAAAGAGGCAAACACGAAATGTGCGCCTCCGCTACGCGTCGCCACACAATTTCTTCAGTTTTGCCTAATTATACTCACTGAGAGTCACTCGCTGCTCTACGGAGTACGGGCCTAGACAATACATACTCCCTGACCAGGACCACCATAACCGAACTGTGAGGAGTCAGGCGACGGGCAAGTCCCTGGTTGTGCACATACGGAGTGTGGACATACCGCAATGATGTATGGAGTCCATCCCGATGCACACTTCTACATTCCAGTGTTTCGGTACATTGGACATAAAAACGCACAGAATGTCGGAGTCATTGTGCAGCTGTTGGAAACTACATACTTTTCGGCAACTGGCCGGGGTCATCTGACATCTATGCACCTCACGTCGGCTCACAAGCGCCTTTCTAAAGCTGAAGCGCCATCCGTGGCGGGCACAAGACTCAAGAGTTTTCTCCAGAAGCGAGTTCTTTCCGGTAATTACTCTGTACGGAGTACAGCGTTGCTTTTTTTCATGTGTTGTTGCTGTGTCTACACAGTCCTGTAACTCCTGTTATGCTCGACGAGTGCATTGTAACGTGATATTCGCCTACACGTTGCAACCGAGGGAGAAGAACCAACCAACGAGATGGCTCACCGCAACGTCGACTACAAAATCAGACCATGACAACTTACTTGAAGTTACTTGTATAAGCCAGCGGGATAACTCACAAGCCAGCGGTTGGCCTGCTCGCTAGGATGCCATACCCATCTTGTTGCAAACATCACACAGGACCGATGTATGTATGTATGTTTGTATGTAATTGCGTGGGCATCTATCTATGTCGCGAGCTGCCACACTTCAATCGAACGCGTTGTGCCCGTCTTCGCCCAGCACCTACCGCATCTACCGCACCTACCGCACCTACCTACCCCTTGAAGACAAGTGACAAGTGATTAGGCTTTGGCCGACAACGCCACATGCACAGGGCGATTGCACGGGATCTAGCGCAACGGTAATCGCTGGAGAAATCGGCTGGCTGCCAGCCACGCGGGGGGCTTTGACTTTGAGGGACGGGAGCATCTACCTGTGTATTTACTATTGCATTTATTAGTCTACAGAGTAGAGGCGAGAGCAGGAGATGAAACTTTTTTGATTCTCTCGCGCACGGGCACGAGAAACAGACAACACAAAGCGTGTCGCACCAACCGGTTGACTCCGTCTTCGTCTCTGAAGAGTCTGACTCGGATCCTCCCAGGCTCTCACACTGCACTCTGCACAGTCTGGGCCCACATATAACTGTGATTTGATTCATTCCCCTTCCGCTAGTCCGGGCCACACGTGTGAATGACTCCCCACTCCCCGCCACTCCCCGCCACTCCCCGCCTCTCACTTCAGGTACGACGCAGGTGAGCGATAATGAGGCGCAGCAAGTATCCGGAGGTACCGGCGACGAGTACTCTGTAACTTGCACCAAGTCGTCGTCTCAGTAGCCCATGTGGCACAGATGGATACTTGTAGGTACCTGCACCTGCTCACTTGTACGCACCACTGGCCGTTGGAGGCTGTGCACGATGCTGCTGCTTTTCTTGCCCACAAACCCCTGGCCTGCCCCCAACTCGCCCAGGACTCTCGCAAACCTGAACTTCTCCATCATGTCCTACTAGTACACCAATCCTCCCGTACTCTCATCCTCATCATCCTTAACCACAGTCTCTCGTTAATTCTACACCCTCTGTCCATCTCTTGTCGTCCGCGCCCTTTCAAGCCTTTCTCCTTTCACCTCTGCCTACAGCGATCGCCATTTCGACATCCGTTACCTTGCCTTTCAAAGCCTTCGTTTGATTTACGCCTATTGGCCGCTCAATCCGGCATTTGACGCCATCCCTCCCGTCATCTCGACACTCCCGACCCATATCTTCAGGTGGCCAAGTATCAGACAGAATATACAGCGGCCACAAGCTGCTCGGTCCATGTCCACTGGCCGGTGCCTTTTCGCCGCCCGAAATCCCGCTTCCGCCAGACTCCCGGTTGGAGTCTGTAGCTGCCCATCGTGGCTCGACTCGAATCACGCAAATCGCTGCTGGGTGCTGACCCCGACTTTTCACAACAAAACTATCAGCAAACTCATCAGCATCATCCGCAAAGTCCTACGCACCATCCCCAATACAGTCAGTCATCTTCACATGGCCGAAGTAGCGACTATGGCCAAGCTTATCCGCAAGCCGCTTATGCCTCACCAGAATACTCTCAACCAACCTACACCCCGCCGACATTTGCTGAGAATGCAAACTTGCACAATTCGGACCAGAGCTTTACAGGACGGTCAGGACCAAAGTCCTCTGCACCGGCTGTGAGCATTCGCCGTGACACATGGGGCTTTCTAAAGACAAAATGGTCAGCAGCCTTCATGGGCGTTACTACGCTTCAGGCTCTCGTCTGCCTGGGGTTCGAAGCATACATTTTCGTCAGGTTCCAGATGAGCCTTGGCGTGCACGTGAACACTCCTACCATTCAGTCTCAGTACAAGACAATCCCAACTTTTCTCACCCTCTTTATCTTCGGCTTCTTGTACGAGTTGGTGATTGTTTGGGATGCTCTGCGCATGAAAAACACCATTCAAGTCATCGGCGTTTGCATTGCCAACCTGGCCCTCCTGGTTTACACCGCGATTCAGGTAGAACAGATTGCGGGCGCAATCAACAAGCTATTCGAATCTGGTGCCCTCGAGCGTGGCATGACGGGCACGATATTGTTACAAAAAGTCAGAGCGTTTCTCATTGCGATCCCGGCCATAATTGGCCTCTCCACTCTTGTCATGGTGTTTATCTCCTGGAAATTGTATCAGGAATTTGCTTGGGATATTTTAAAGAATATTGGCGCCGATTACCGCATGAAGAAGCGTTTCCTTCATTACCAGGTACGAGACATCAACACCCCCCCTCCCCCCTTTTGGGACAAGCAGTCATTACTGTCTGTGTCAGATGGTTCCTAACTTTGGATGTGTAGGTTTACATTGCTCTCTTGAAGTTCGACTTTTTCTTCTTTCTGGGCTTCATCATTCAGTTTGTCGTCGTCGTTGCAGAGAAAACCGACCCCGAGTTCGCTCTGACCATTGCGACGATTCCTATTACCATCATCATCCTGCTGGCTGCCGCTTTCTTCACTCGCCGAGAGAATAAACCAGGAATGGTTTCCACTGTTATACTGTTTCTCGGCGGTCTCAGCTACTTCATCTTCAAGCTGGTGCGGATTTACCAGCCGTCTCGCACTTGGTCCTATTTCGCCGTTCGCAAGTCTCTCTCTGCCTTTGCGGTCATCACCATCATGCTGCTTATTCTCACCATTGTTAATGCTGTCATTTGCATGAAAAACTTCAATAAGGGACTGAAGCCTCACCTGATGGCCTCGCGCAAGATGGAGGAAAAGCCAGACGCGACGTCGATTAGCCTGCACGATGTCAAGCCTCAAATTTCCAGTCGGATGACTATTGATTAGGCAGAGCCGGCGATATGCGTCAAGAAACCTGGAGCAGCCACTGCTTGCCACATTGAATAAGAGACGCAACCCACAACAGACCCCCGAAAAGGACGGAACTTTCGTTTTCATATTCCCAGCGAACACTCCCTTGCGGGTCTGTACCAAGATACGAACTTATGAAGTTAACTTTAGAACAAGATATCCCCTGTTGCCCCTTGGGACCCTCTAACCGCGATGCTGTATTACGGTTTGCAGAGGAACTAGGGGCGATATATGCGTGTTTAGATGGAGCGGCCGGTGATGGAGCTCAAGAGCCGGGAGAAGAAGTTTGACTCGTTTTTGATGAACCATTCGCGGCCGCTCACTGTCGGAGGAGAGTCAGGTATGATCTATTATTGCATGCTGGGTGCCGGAAGAAGGGAGACTGAAGTATTTTTTTGGCGATTTATTTTCAGCAAGGTGTCGGATCGAATTTCAGCAGGATTACCACGGTAGAGGACCGCGTACCCCCACGCGGCCATTTTCATTTCCATTACGCTCTTTCAAAACCATTTTCTGGCTACATGTTGCAAATTTGGGATTCCATACACATGTTCACATGAAGAAGAATATAAAACCCCTTTAACCCGGCATTGGGTCATTTTATGTGATTTGGGGTGATGTGGTGTAAATTCCCAGCGTAACTTAGCCCGCCTTCGTGAAGTGGTCGTCATCAAGATAAAGCCCCAACAACGCCAGACAGCCTATGAATATGGAGCAGGGGCGAAGAGTAAAGACATGGACGCTTTCCGAAAAAGAAAAACAAAAGTGAGCATAAATGAACCCCCAAGGCTGATGCAACAAACAAAAATCCAAATACTGACTGCCTGCTGCGGAGCTACTACCTTTTCGTCCTGTGCATGTTAAGAACCAAAGAGTAGGGGAGGGGGGTTAGGGTGTAGAAATAAACAAAGACGCCCAAGACGCCCGCCCGATCCACAAGAAAAGGGACATTCTGATCCAGGAAAAGAGAGGTAAAGATGGCTGGCTTGAAGTTCTTGACATCCTGGATGACAAGTCATGTTGAAATAATAAGAGTAGAAACGCTTAAAAGGGAAAGTTGAGAAGGGGGGGGGGGGAGGCTAAAACAAAAGGGGGGACAATTTCACGCCACACAGCGCATGGTCTCAAGAACCGTGTCTACAAGGTAATCTTAATCGCATCCCGCAAGTGGCCCTCCGTGGGACAATATGGACACTTATAGCGTGCCCCCTTGGCAGCGATATTGTGCAAGCTCTCGCAGCAGAGGACATGGCCGCAGGGGAGCATCATCGGCGGATTCTGCTCCGTTGTCTGCTCCTTGCTGACGGGACAAACAAAGATGGGATGGTAGATTATGGACGCGGGGAGGGGTGTTTCAAAGGCGAGCTCGTTTTCGGTGGTCCACTCCGTCTTCTTCTCCTTCATGTAGGTGGTATACTTGATGAGGCGGGGTAGGGCGATGGCGCCGGCTGTGACGGCCACGTAGAGAGGTGATTCGGCGGAGAGGCCAAGGAGGGAGCAGAAGTCGCGGGTGAAGGATGTCGATACCTCGTCAAAGGCGGAGGTGATCTGGAAGATGTGTCGGTAGGGAGAATCGTCTAGGTTGGAGGCGTAGACCATGGCACACGAGAGCTGTTGGATTTCCTGGACGTGGCGGACTTGGAAACGCGAGAAGTTGTGGCGCGCATAGGTTAGGGCGCCTAGTTGGCCATTGTTTTGGTCGTCGGGAAGGCCGTTGATGGCGGGGCCCTTGAAGAGCCATACGAATTGGAGTTTGCAGAGCTCAAACTCCAGGTTGCTTCCTTTGGCTTGTAGTTCGTGATTGTTGTTGCGGGCCCACTCGATGGCCGGCACGAGGTTATGTTCTTGAAGCTGCGCGAGGATGTGGTACATTTCTGAGAACTTGTCTTGCATATCCTCTGAGCGCAGTCCCCCGAAATATTGGTCAGGCTGGTTTACTGCCGCTCCTGCGTCTTCATCATCATCATCGTCATCGTCGTCGTCGTCGTTGTTCGCTTTGTCATCATCATTACCCTCGTCCTCGTCATATCGGTCCATTTCGTCATCGCCATCTTCATCGGTTCTGGACGGTCTATGGCTGGCCGAAGGTGCCGGCATCTTCTTCCTCTCACGTTGTTCTTGTTCCTCGCACATCAACGTTGCTGCCACTGAGAAGTCGCCTTCCCGGAGGAGGTGCATTGTGATCGCACGGTTGATGAGTGCGGCTTGGTCGGCCATGGCGTCGGTTTCCATGGGCAATTCTCGCAGCGGCAGGGCCTAATGTCATGTTCGTGAGCATAGTGCTTGAGTGTGTGTGGATGACAAGAGATAGCCTGCGAGACATTACTCTCAGCTAGGGTCGAGGGTCGTCTGCCAATGTTTCCCTCGAGATAAGCGACTCACTCTGTCTAGCGCTTTGCCAAAGTTCTTCTGTGCCTTGGTAACATTCTTGAGATCATTCGTCAAAGCTTCCAGGCGGCCTTTCACTGGATTTTGCAATGTTGCCATGGCTATGCTGATCTTGTGGGCATCGCCATCTGCGATCAAAAAGGGTCAGCCAATCGCTTCATCTTGTCTTGTGCACCGTCAATTTGGAAAATAATCGAGGCAAGCATGGCTTTGAAAGGGCTCGATGGGGGTTAGGTAGGCCATTTTTCCCGTACCACCAGCTACTTGATCCCGTGCGGCCGTGAGCAAATCAATGATGGAGTCGACGTCTTGAATAGCCGCGTTTAGGTTTCCCCTTCGCATGCGGGCAACTTCAGCCAGCAACGGCCCGAACGGCGACTGGGGCATCTCCTCCTCCTCTCCAGCCATGATATACTGCCGCGTGTAAAGTGAAAGGGCAGGCTCTGCCTCGAGGACCCGGGATGGCCAGAAGAGAGTCTGGTGGTGGTGATGCCCGTCGATCAGGCTTTGGATCTCGGGGCGTTGTGTCGTCGTAACACAGATAGTGCGACTACGGATCGGCGAGTTAGAGAGAAAGAAACCCGCAAGAGAGTGAGGAGGTACAAATGGTGATGATCTCTTGCTTCTTGCGAACCGGCTACTGCCAGCTAAGGTTGGTGGTTCGGAGCATTCGGAGGAGGTGCTTATCGATAGATGGATGATGCTCCGGACTCGCGAGTGACGACGGCAAGAACAGGAGCGGCCAATTGTCTTGTCTTGCAGCTGGCTAACAGCCGGTTTCAGGGGCCCCACTCCTCCCGCGTCGCTGACTTGTCAGTGCTCTGCCGGCATGTGGCACGTGCGGGAACCCCCTGCACCGCTTTGCACCGTCCTGCGCCGGCAAGTGACTACCACTGCGCAGGGTTGACGCCTCGAGAGTCGAGACCCCGTCACCCATGAGCAGATATGCCTTCGCATGCCCCTCAACCCCTAACACAAGTCCACGACCCGCGACAATTTACCAATACACATCGTTGTCTCAGGCGTTGCTGCATACATATGCGCTGCCGAGCCTACCAAATGCCGACCCTTCTGACTGCCACACGCCGCTAATAATGCCCGAGCGGCCAGCATCGGGTCTCTTTCTTCCAAATGACATCACATGTGCCGCCTTTGTCCCGTGAGGGAGGCCGGTCCCGGCGCAACGATGGCCTCGTCGCTCTCTCTTCGTCGGACACGCCTATGCGAAGCTCGCAGGATGTTACCATGGATGAGGCAAATCCTCAAGAGAAGAACCGCCTGCGCGACGGCTTATCTGTCCCAGTTGCCGCCCTTCAACCTCATCAGCGGAGTTTGGTTTTGCCTGATCCTCTGACTTTCCGGCAAGCTTCTTTTTTCTTCTCGTTCACCCTCTGTTTTGTTTAGGTGGGAGGAGGAGGCCTGTGTCACCAGTGCTAATACCGTGGTGTTTTACAGGTTTCTCGAAGAAGACCCTTGTGTCACCGTCGTTGAGCGACGGTGCGCGCTGACTGGCTACGAGCTATACATGGTTGAGCAGTGGGCTTGCTCTCGGCGGTCACCGATTATCGTGGTCACGACATATACCGGAGACGAAAAACATTATATAGCAGTTGGCGTTCTGGCCATACCTGAGGATCAAGCTCACTGGTCCGCGAGGCTTCGACTCTACTTTAATGCTGCCAGACAGCACAATGCTCGGCCAAAGCATACAAAGCTCGGAGAGCTGATGATCACGAATTTGAGCAGCTTTCCCTCAGCACTGACGGTGATTCCAGTTCCTGACGGAGATGTGCGAAAAACCCGACTGCTATTCATCGTCAATGAAGATCTCAAAAGATTGGGATGCTCCGGGCGCTCTGGTTTGGCACTGACAGATCCTACCGAGGCGACACAAGCCAAATTTCACCAGCTCTACAAGACAAGCGACGGTATTCCGATTCGGCAATCCGTAACGGAACTCATTAAACTCTGCCAGGTGGCACTGTATATGTTCGATAAGCTAGATCACCAGTACATTGACGGACTGTTATGCGACGTTACAGAAAGAGCGATTGGGAACTGGTGGATCGAGGTCGGAGCCGAACACTACAATTTCGAGCCTTCGGACGGAATCCTGGGTCCTTGTACCGTTTCTGCCTTGTTGGGAATGTTGATGGGGGTGAGAAATCGGCTACACTGGTTCGGGGCACCCGTGTCCAAGGACGTCTTCGAAATCGAAGCCACCAAACGAGGCGTCGCCTACTTTCAGAAGCAGCAAAAGCTGGAAAAGACGAGGCGCCTCGATCGACAGACTCTTTTCAGACTTCACACTGCCACGGCTAAGGGGGCTTCAGGTGAAGGATGGGGAGTGCAAAGGGCCGTCAAGTCTACCGTTTCGGAAATTGGTGGCAAGAGGGGCGAGATTGTCATGGACATGGTGTCTGGAAAAGACAAGGGTGGTCTAGCGGATATAGAGACTGTAGATATTGACAGATTCGTCAGCATGGCATACGGCGATCGGCCTAGGTGGCTTTGGCACGGCAAGGCTCGGAGGACTGCCAATGATGAGTTTGGTGGTGTCCAGGATCTAAGCAGTATGCTTCTTGGCAAAACTGACTCGGCGAGCCACACGCCCAAAGGCGCACATTCGCTTGCATCGGATGAGGAGCTGCCGGGCGCACGGAAACGAGAGGATGCCTCCACTGGGCCTCTCTCGACAAGCCTCACCGGCTCTGCCAACAACTTCTCGGATGCCTCGGGTGGAGAAAAGGATGCTCTGCGAAGGGGCGTCTTCAAAAGTGTCACAGGCAGAATGAGCGACGCCCGCTCCGGCCTCGGGCGTATAAAAGATGCCGTGGGTGGTAATCGCAGGGGGCATCTGGGAAAGCTATCAATATCTGTCAAAGAAGACGCTACCGACGTTGGGCATGGGAATTCCAACAACGCTATCTCCTCAACTGCTGCTCCCAATGGGGCCATACTCGGCCGGGCTTTTACCTGGAAGAATAAGCCGGAGGAGTATCTTGCGGCGATCCAACGCGGCGAAGATGTCCTACCAGAGCAGAATGTCGAGGCACAGCAATCTGTGGCGCCAGCACAACTTTCCCGGCTAGACTCCAAGTCCGGCCATGACGATGAGCTCTTGGCCGGCCAAGAAGCCGAAAAATCTGAAAGCAACAGCATGAGAACCATTGGCTCCCAGGTTCGCGGGCGAATGAATCTCAAAGGGGCATCTTTCACTGATCCCTCTGCTACCGACGATAGCGATCTCCGCGGCCCATTGCTCGAAAAAGAACAAAAATCCGGCAACAGGGCCCTCGCCATCGCCAGAAGGCGTAGTTGCGGGACCACCGAATTCGGCTTCATTGACCACACCCCCAATGAGACTCGCTGGCCGCGGCGAATGTCATTTGGCGACGCCGAGGAAGCCATCCTCACGTGGGAAGAAGTCGTCGACGACATCACAGACACAGCAGACTACCTCACATGCATGGAGGCCCACGCGGGAGCAGCAAATCATCTCAACCACCTCATCCAAGACATCGTCACCCGCGTCGGGCCCTGGGCGCGCAAAAAAGTCCAGTGCGTGGAGCTCCTCAACGACGGCTATGGGCGCGACAAGACCGAGCTCCAGAACCTCCATCAAAGGCTCGGCGAGGCGTGCCAGCGTGCGCGGTACAAGTCCGACGAACTTCTCAGTGAGCAGCGTGAGAGTCTGACGGAAAGCGTCAAGGAGATTGAGGTGCTTGTTGCGCGGCTCGACTATGAGATGCACGGCCTAATTCAGAAAGTGGGAGATGTTGAAGAGGGGATCCGGGGATTCGAGAGTCAGGTCGAGGATATGGAGTGTAGGGCGGCGGAGCTGAAGGTGACGTTGGAGACGGAGAGTTGGCCGCATTGGCTGGTGCGGACGTTGACGGGCGTGGGGACGGGTCCGAACGTTACGCGTGAGGCGTCATGAGTTTTCATGTTGTTTCCCTCAGGAGTCAGCTATCTTTCCGCGATCCCTTCTTATTACTTCCCTTTTCCGCATGTTTTTTTTTGGCAGCTCGGGCGAGCGTGGCATACATGAGAGTCTTGGACTAAACGGATGGGCATTTATCACTCAAATTTGTCTTGTTTTTTTTTTCTGTCTTTTTTTTGATCTTTTGGCCTAGCGGCATTGTGTGGGCGTTGGACCTTGCCTTCAATTTTCTCCATCTATCCCTTTTCTCGCACTCGTTCCACCAATCTTCTTAGACTAGATACCATGCCGTTGGAATATTGGTACTTTAACAACACATCTTCGTCAAAGGAACTGACGGAGAGGCGCCTCTCGAATCAAGACATCTTTTTTTTGGAATATTAATCTGTTGAATTGTACAACAAAGTCCAATCTCATTCTCATGCCGCGAGCCGATCCGGTTGCCTTTTCCAAAAATTGAAACCCCAGACACATGCGGCAAAGCAAGACATTTGTACTCATTTGAGGAGCGCATCGCTCCCCCTTCTGTTTCCCCTCCTCTACTGACGAATTCACAGCATGTCTCCAAATTTCGCCCATCAATTTCACTCCACGCCGACTGACTCCATCATCCACAAAACACCCTTTGTTGCTCCTCTCATGAAAAGGCACCCCCATTGCCACCAGCGGCTCCCCCTCCCATAGCCTGTCCCTGCTGCTGCATAATCTCACTGACCTTCATGGACGTATCGAGAAACTTGGCCGTGCACCGATCCAGACATACCGACTCTCCCTTGTTGAGCTCTGCCTCGCGATAGTCGGTGGAGATGCACTTCTTCTGGCATGTTTTCTGGAGACTGTTCAACATGACCATGTTAGATTTCTTGGTTCTTTCTTTCTCTCGTCTTCTTCTTTCTGTTCTAACTTCTCCTTTGGTCCGCCTCCAATGTTTCGTATGCTCCTCTTTCATTGGGAATATTGGCTTGCTTCGCTCCTTGCGCATGTTCGTTTTGCGCAAAGACTGAGAATTCAGAAGAAGAAGGGAGATATTACCGGTTGTATGTATCGGCCATCATGCGCATTTCGCCCTCCACGGCGGCGAGCTTCTGCTCCGAGGTGGGCTGCTGGCGTCCAATTCCGAAGAAAGACATGGCTGCTGCTGCTGGGTAGAAGGTGTGGTGGTGGGAGGAGAGGATATTGTCGGCTGTTCGCTCAATTTTTCAAATCGTAGGTTCGTTGGACGGTTGAGAGTCTTTGATTTATTTATTTGAACTGGCAAGTTACCGGGTGTTGGGCATCTGACAGGAATTGGAGGTTGTAGCTTTTGACGTAAAGTGTGAGTTTAGCCGCAGATTTCCCATGGCATTTCTGGTGCATTGGTCGCGGACTCGCACCTTGAAGGCGGGTGCTTACGTTATGCGGGAGACGGCATCCACCGGCCTGAGACTGTCAACAGAAGCCTTCATGAGGACTCGAGGACAAAAGTACTACGGGACATTCAATTCTACGCCTCATCGTGCTCCATTCCTGGCCTTGCCATTCACCACTCATTGAAATCACTCTTACTGCATTCATTCATCTGGGAACACTGATTTGAGCAGAAGGAAGAAGACAGAAGAATCACAATTACGCAACAGGTTACAGCACATGGCCGTTGTCTTCAATTCATTTCGAGATATTGAATTCCCGGCAACACTAGCGGTCAAAAGTGACATTCTTAGTCCTCGTCTGCTCCTCCAGTCCTAGAGAGGCGTTGAACCGTCCATGTCCACTGGACTTGGCACCGCCATGGGGCAGAGCGCTCTCATTGTGGACAGTCATGCTATTGATGTGCACCGCCCCTGTCTCGATTGCTTCCGCAAGGCGCAGCCCTCTCCGCAAGTCTTGCGTGAAGACGGCAGCTGCCAGTCCGTATTCGGTGTCGTTGGCGATGCGAATGGCCTCCTCCTCGGACTCGATATCCAAGACGGACACGGTGGGTCCGAAGGATTCGGTCTTGTAGATATCCATGTCGGCAGTGACGTTATCGACAACAATAGGCTACATTCTCGTGGTGCTGCTCTCGTGCGCAGCTACGTCTATGTATATGCAGGATGGTAGCACCTCACTCGGTGGCATCCGCAACAAGCTGCTTGTTTTGTGAACAGCGGCGCTGTTGATCAGACCAATGGCTTCACCGTCGCTGGGAACATGGCGGCGACAGCGGCGGCCAACTTTTGTCGAAATGTGTCTTCGATGGCCTTGTGGACGAGAATTTTCTCGGTGCACATACATATCTGATCATCGTGAATGAAGGAGCCCAGGGCGCATTGCTGCGCGGCAAGGTCTTAGTCGGCATCCTCCCAGACGATGGTGGGAGCCTTACCGCCAAGTTCCAGCACGACGGGCTTGAGATGCTCTGCTGCCTGCTTGACGATGATGCGTCCGACGGCCGCGCTGCCGGTAAAGTTGATCTTCTTGACGCGAGGGTCGGTGATGAGTGACGAGGTGACGGCTGCGGCGTCGGAAGGTTCGTGAACAAGAAGATTGACCACGCCCTTGGGTAGCCCAGCGTCTCGCAATACATCCACAAGCGCCCAGAAAGTCCGGGGGCAGCTTTCAGAGGCCTTCAAGACGACTGTGTTTCCGGCGGCGATGGGAAAAGCGACCGCTCTGGTGCCGAGCATATACGGGGCATTCCTATTCCGTACGTTAGCCGCAGGTGGCACGAGAGGAATGTGGATGTGCTTCAATATGTACGAAAAGGAGGAAAAAAGCAACAAGATTGGAAGTGTAGAGACAGGCAGAGCAAGACAGGTAGGGAAAGAGAGTGCCACACCATGCACGTAGCCAACTCGTCACGACGACGGGACATGATATCGGCCGCTTTGAGAAGGATATCTTGGCGCTCTTCAGGCGTAGTTCTACGCCATGACTTAAGAGCCTCGGCGGCTGCATCCACGGCTTTGGCGGTATCATCTACAGAGGCACCGGCGCTCTTGTGCAACACTTTTTCCGTGGCCGGAGACTTGATATCGAATGATTTTTTGGGGGCATAGTCTGACCTCTGATGACGAGGGGAACAACGGTAGATGTTGTCATGATGTCCTTTTTTTTCTTCTTGTCTCGTTGATGGTGTCAGGGTGTTGGTTCTGAGCGTCTTTGGAAGGCGTTGATGTTGTTAACAAGAGTCGCGCGAAAGTCTTCGACGTGGTAATCGTCGATATATAGCACAAAGATTTAGTAAATCTGTGAGGCTGAGTTAATTGAGAGTTCCTAGCTAGAGGGGGAGTAGAATAATCCTGAATTCTTATGCCAGCAGAAGCAAAAAAAGTATGTAAGACGCATGCGGCGCTAGAACTTACAGCGAAGTTACAAACAACCATTGGAATGTAACATAGTTATGTTACATGTGTACCTCTCACAGTCACGACTCGACAGCCCCGCTCGCCTAAGCTGCTAGCAGTGACCACGGCTACAAATCTGGATGTTCTGATTTGTTGCGGCGACTTGGGCTTCAGAGAGGAGACGGGAGCGTAAGAATGGCGGGGGAAATAGAGCTTGTGCCGTTGTCTCAATGCAGTCAGGATTCACAAATTTAAGCGTCGCAGTATCGATATCAAGCTTCGCATTCACCCAATAACGCTTGGAAGACGCACGAGCGACACTGGACACGTCGACGGGGTTGATGCGAACCGTTTCTGATAGCCAGATGAGTAACGAGTCTATGTGGTTGACCATGGCAATGACAATGACAACGACTAATGACGGTGGGACGAGGGCGAGCAGTGCACATACCGACTCGGGGCTGGTAAGCTGGCAGATTGTGTCGAACGTCTGCCTTGGACTTGGATGATTCTACGTGCGTCGAAGTGGGTAGTGGTGGCTTGAGACCTGTCTTCGGGCCATGGCACGTAAACGAGAGGGCGATATACTCCATATATGTACTCCGTATGTATGAGACGGGAAATCCGTGAGTCCGTAGGTTGGTAGGTACCGCACGTAATGTGTTGCAACTTGCAACTTGCCCCGCGTCTACGGTCTGGCCAGTGGCAACAACTGCGCAAAACCACCACAAAAAAAGGTCCTCCCAAAATGGATGAGGCTCCACATTTCGTTTTGAATGTATGTACTCCGTAGAGGTATGTATACATATGACTATGCTTCAATTGATCCTTGATTCCTGAAGCCTCTACATATGTCACAACTACCTCTACGATTTCAGTTCTCTGGCGTGCAGATGTACTCTCGAAATTTTGATAGGTCCCAAACACCCGCCAGATCTTTCCTGTGTCTTCCATCAACCGCATGGTGAAGAACCCTACACATTCAGAGAGCACAGTCACAAAGCAGAGAATCGACTAAAGCAACAACTGGAGCTGCGAACTCAAGTGGATCCACTGCGGGTGAGACCTAAGCGCAGTCGGGGACCAAGACAGAACAGACTAAACAAGCAGAACAACTTACAGGAGGTAGGTACCTATGTATATGTACTCTGCAGCTCTGCAGCTCTGCAGCTTGAGCATTTCAAATATGTACTCATTTAGGAAATCAAGATGCAGCGCTGAGCCGGAACACGGCAGTGTCGAGTCAGACGGTCGCGGTTGCGCCTTCCGCAAGCATGGCGTCGCATGGCGGCATCCTGGAATCCTGGGAATCGGGATCCTGAAGCTCCCACGTGAGCGGCTCGAGGGAAGCGGGTCCACCAGGGCTCAGTCGCCAGTCACCATTCGTCAGACGCCGTCGCCAGGTGGCAGAAGCCCCCCACATAAAGTTTTCAAGATTCCGTGTCGCACGCCTGGCTGAAGTCGGTTGCGTGAGACGGTGAGAACTGGCAAGTGGCGGGCCAATTCTTGTCCAGCGTTATCCCCTTCCATCGCCATACGATACTTCTTGACTGCCTCGGCGGTCGGCGCGCTTAGCTGTTGCGCCTTTGCGCTGTTGTTCTGTTGCTCTGTTGCTCTGTTGCTCTGTTGCTCTGTTGCTCTGTTGCTCTGTTGCTCTATTGCTCTGCGTTGCTCGTCGCGAAATCGCTGCTTGCTGGCACCGCCTGCCACGTCGCTCGCCAGTTTCCTCGTTGGTCTCGAGATACACGCGCCTCGGATCTGCATCACACTGTACTTATTCTCCTCCGCCTGTTGCGCAACCCACGAGGACGTTCTGTTCCTTCGGTGCAACTACCCCGCCAAATCGTTCGAAAACTTCTTGGGTCGCCGCCTCTCTTCGCCGCCTTGCCGCCTCGCTTCCTGCCACCCGCCCGCTCTGCCCGCGCCTTCGCTTTTTAGCCTTGCTTCGTTCTCGAGACTGCGGCGACCTAGACCAAGTCGCCGACCTTCGCAGGTGCATGGACACTTCTCCGATCGTCGCCCACAGAGGGCCGTCTCACAGCCCCACGAGCCCGGCCAGCTCTCGCCAAGGGAATGGTGGCCAGAAGCGTAAGAGGAGCAGCGCTGTGACTCACGAGAGCAGTCCTGCTAGTGCATTGGACGAGGATCACGGCGACCATGGCG
Source organism: Claviceps monticola (assembly GCA_018360055.1). Lineage (NCBI taxonomy): Eukaryota > Fungi > Ascomycota > Sordariomycetes > Hypocreales > Clavicipitaceae > Claviceps > Claviceps monticola. Next base: position 15,415 of record SRPP01000153.1, read on the forward strand.
ACCATGGTGATCACGACAAGAAGCGCCAGCCTGGTGTCAAAAGAGCCTGCAACGAATGTAGGCAGCAAAAGGTGAGTCTCCCGTCCTTTCAAAGCTCCCCTCGGGTCTTCTTTCCCCTCAGGATCGCATGGTCCGCCTTCCCCGACACCGCTCCTCTCGAGAAAGTAGGTGCGATGACACCAACCACCAAATGTGCCCTGGTGCCTATTCCAGAATATCGTTCACTAACGACCTGACGACACTCATATAGCTCCGGTGCGACGTTGTACAAGAACCCTTCCAAAGCTGTTCTCGTTGTAATCGCTTGAAACTCGACTGCAAGATCGAGTCGAATTTCAAGCGCGTCGGCAAGCGTTCGAAACATGCCGAGATGGAAAAAGAAATCGATCATCTTCGGCGCAACATAGCACGAGCTAAGGCGCAAGGCTTCACGCCGGACGAAGAGGAGGACACGCGGTCCCCCATGGCCCCGAGCGCAGTACGCTTTGCGCATACTCGCAATCCTTCCCTCATGGGCTCTGACGAAGCTGTCTCTTCCCTACTTCATCTGAAGCGAGGTGGCGCATATGCCGTCATGGAATACTCGTACGAGCTCGAAAGCGTTCGATTGACAGACGACAATGTAACGCACCTGTTCAACGAGTTCTTCGCATACTATCATCCGTTCTTGCCATTCCTCAACCCCCAGCAGCCCCCGGAACAGTACAACCAGCAGCATCCTTTGCTGTTCTGGTCCATCATCGCCGTTGCGGCACGCCGCTTCAGCCCGATGGATTGCCGTGAGCTCTTAACAAACTTATCGGGACCCATGACGCGATTTCTGTGGACGACAATCGGCGAGGTTCCTAGCAATTACCATGTCGTGAAGGCCATGTGCTTGCTCTGTACTTGGCCTCTACCCACAAGCACCACAACGTCCGACCCTACGCACATACTCTGCGGCGTTATGATGAAGACAGCCACTGGTATTGGGCTACATCGACCGAATCACATCAGAGACTTCTCGCGCGAGTCGGTTGAGCTAAATAAGGAGCAGTTGGCAGATCGAGTGACTACTTGGGCAGTTTGCAACATTGTGGCACAGAACGTAGGTACTGGCTATGGCCAGCCTGCGTCGTCGCTTTACGACTGGACCTTGGCCCTGCGGCCAGGTGATGACCCTGCGCTGCATTTATCTACGGATCTCGAAGCGCGACTCCAGATCGAGCGGTTCTGTGACAAGGTGTCAAAGGAGATGTACAGCAACGCTAGCGACCCTCGAGGCGTAGCGGGCGATGAGCATCGCACCATGTTGATGCGAGTGTATCGTCGAGACTTTGGAGAACTTCAGGCCTCCATCATGTCACAACAGCTCGGGCCGATTGTGAACCTGCACCTGCGCGCCGCGGCGCTTCACATGCGGTTAGCCGGTTTCTTCGACTCCAACAAGACGCCTGGCTACATGGACGACCTTATGGGCCTCTGGAGGGCGGCGAGTAGCTTCTTGGATGAATTACTTGAAGTCGACAAAGTGACTTCACCCCACGAAAGTGGCCGTGGTACCATTTTGCTATATGCAACAAACTATTTGCAACAGATGCTTGTAGCTGCCGGCTTCACCCTGCTGAAGCTGATGAGGTCATCCTTTTGCAAAACTATTGACTTTGACCGTGGAAGAAATTTGTTTTTGCAGTCTGTCAAAGCCATCTGCGCGACGAGCGTTGTAGACAATGATTTGCAATGTAGATTGGGTCAGCTCATGGCGCAAATGTGGTCTGGCGCTCGCCTAGACGATCGAGTCAATGCATATAACCCGGACGATGACACTGCTGTCAAGATGGATGACAGCTTGCAGCTCAAGGTTCGTTGTCGACACAGCATGAGTCTTGTTTTCGATTCGGTCTGGCGATGGAGAGAGGAATATCAGGTCGTAGGCAGAGGTCTTGAAAGTGAGTCCCCTAATCCATATCATCATCAATGGCTGTCAATTCCTTCGTCTCTGCAGCATCTGACTAATACTTGAATTCTTATTTCGGCGGAATCAGATGCGAAACTTACCCCGAATCCAGGCTCAGCGAAGAACGCCTCGTCATCATCTTCGCTAGACAGCACTCTCATGGCTTCTCATACGTTGCCGACTTCGAATGTGCTGACCGTGAACGGTGTGCTGGCACAAGCCAACGCTCCTTCTGCTGGGCTGAATGCAGTCGCGGGAGGCCCGACCGCCTTGATGGGAGCCTTGCCATATGGAGGGGACACAAGCTACGACTTTTTCGACCCCCAAAATTGGATACTCGACGGATTAGTTGATCTGAATTATGCTGGATCGTTTGTGGCTCCACTAGAAGGTGCATAGAGGGCTTCTGATACTCGAAATTTGCCCCGTCATGGGTATCGTTGCTGCTATTCACTCGCTTTACCCTATCGCCTGTTGACCGATTCATCTTCAAGACAAGACTGACCGAGATGACTGTTTACGAAATCGGGTAGATGGGTGTCTACCCCAACAGGCGACATAATTTCTGCCTGTCGCTCGCCTCCACGATGTCGATCGAACTCTTTTTCAAGATCAAGAACGGCCCAGTTGATTGACTAGTGGTCACAATTTCGGCTTGTTGGGCGTCTGCCCACATTCGCGCCGACACTTGACGCATATTGCGAATCAGTGTGGCTGAGTGCGCTCGCGGTTGCTCTCATATTACTTAAGGTATAAACTGACTTGACATTCTCGTATTCATTCATTCTTTTTGGTATTTCTTCTGTTTTCCTCTTCTTTCGTTCGGTCGGTCACGCCCAAAGTATGCTAGCCCAAGAAGAGACGAAACGCAAAGCATATACCACCATCTCTTAGCGTCGAACACACACGAGCAAAAGGAACGAATTGACGAAGTGCGGTCCTGGGGTTTGCCTTTTTCCCATTTTGCAGCGAGTAATTTAATTTTTGGGTTTAGAACTACCATTTGTTAGCGGATCAAGGCGAGCACCTCTTGGAAAGTTGAAGCCATTTCGCAGAACACATTTCGTGAAGATGAAGTCTGAAGACGGGGGGGGGGGGGGGGGGGGATGGAGAAACGGGGAAAATGGTGGTATGTTTTCCTCTTGGGCACCTAGCTTTCCCTCCATCAGAAAGGGATTCAAGTTTGTTGATAAGTTGTAATTATTGTCGTGTTTTGCTTCTCGTGTGTTCGTCTGCATCAGGAAAAGTATACCAAGCTGTCTGAATAATTGTTTCATGGGTCTGTGTTTTCCGGGCTTTTTTTTTCTTATTTGGTTTCCGTTCGCCATGCTGGAGCAAAACAATCTTGGTTTCCTGTTCGGTGGATGTCTACGCACAGCACACACAAGTTGGGTAGTTTGTCATGATAGGGAAGAATGGCGAATCAAATGCCATAACACACATTGGATAGTTTATTCACGGAACACCAATTCCGATCGCTGTGATTGGTGAAGAGGAAGTCGGTGAGCTTGTTAGTTGTACGTTTTGTCTCTCGTGAGTCCCATTCACCTGATCTGCTATCATCTATGGAGTATGTACGGAGTACGGAGTACAACTACGTTCATTGTTGACAAGTCACAAGGGGTACAGCTGCAAAAGGAACTTCTTTGGCGCAAGACCGTGCAACTAACTACAAGTCGCCTAGCATCACCATTGATAGGTTGATTTGCTTTGTTTTGGACCCTCCATCTGGAGAAGTGAATGGTCCATGGAGACCCGGTTGGCATCCCTGGCGCTTGCTGGCCTCCCCGCCCCTAACGGTTAGCCATCGACACATCCCGACCCGTGCACATCTCATTTGAAGCCATGACGATCCCCATCGTTAAAACTCCACCTCCCAAAATTCTCCCAGCAAACCGATTCCGAGGACTGGGGTTCAGCGAGAAAGACCGGTCACCGCGGTCACCGGGTTCACACCGGGTTCACACCGGGTTCACACCGGGTTCACACCGGGTTCAAAGAGAGGACCAGGTTCAGAGAGCACGCCAGGTTCATGGAAGTCCGAACTTCGAAGGTGTCAGACGATTCGCCGATGAGAGTCCTTTACCGGGTCATCATTCATGGGCACGCAAAGTGCCTCTCACCTTTTCGTACTGCAATCTCTCGAGTCTCGACAAACACTGAGGCTTTTTCTAGAAAAGGAAGGTGCTTTCCATGATAATAACAGTCAGGGGGGAGGACCCGGAGGGGGGGAGGGAGACCACCTGGCACTGGGCAGGCTGGGCCCTGGCACCTCCTCGTGGAGAACTTAGAAGTTCTCGCCAAACCAAAACAGACCGGCACGAGAAGCCGTGGGCACGGCCCAAGACAAGCCAGAGATGACGAGCGTATGACTGGCTATGACTGCCTCCCTTCCTACATCTCCGTACGGAGTACATGGTCACTTCAAACTTGGTGTATGTACTCCGCACTCCGTACCCCGTAGCTGGGGGAGGCAGGGGAGTCAGGGGAGTCAGGAAGTTGAACGAGGTACCTGGCAGGGAGTATTCGAATCCACAATCCAAATGGCTATGTACAAGGTAACTAGGTATCATTGCGACTGCGTACATGCAGAGAGTCAAAGACAGATTCAAAGTCCATTGAGGCCCGTCTGCGCCATGAGCTAGACCGTGTTCTATCTTGAGAAAAGCGAGCAGTGAGCACGGATTGCCAACTGCGCAAATCTGAATTCCGCCTCGGATCGTTCGCACAGATACTACCCTGTTTTATCTGTCTTCGTACCGTGTACATGGGCCTCAGCGTTCTTTCGTGAACGGTTATCCTTGGATGTACTTACTACTCCGTAACATCGTCATCTTGAATCTTCATCATCATCATCGTTGTCGTGATCATCACCATCATAGGTCGTGTATGATCCGCCAGCCATACTAGTTGTAGGTAGTAGGCACCTACTCGCGTCTAGACGGTGTACATAACAATAACAATCTAGAGTCGAGACTCGAGACTCGAGAGACCACCTATCTAGGCATGGCCAAGCTAAAACACAAGACCTGCCGTTCCAAGCCATGATAACCCCCGCTCTCGCTGAGCAGAAACGCCACTCGTCAAATTGCCACCATGAGCCCTCCAAATTAGACAGCTTGACTTGATCTCGGCCGATAGGAAGGCAAGCGCCAAAATACGTGTCACTGTTTGCCCGCCTTTGTTAAGCGCCTATGCCATTCTCGCTTCTCTGTCTCATGTGACTGTACCACGTGGGAAGATGAGATACATAGAAATTTCAAGTCAGCCCTTGTTCGATAAGGCATTCAGTTCCTTTTTTCATGGCGGTGGCTTTTGACTTCCCCAGTCCCGTTTCTTAGAGCAAAGAATCGGCCCCTCCCCGCGCTCATTTAGAGTACCTACGTTAGGTAGATAGCTTGGAGAGCTCTCTCATCGGGATCTTGAAAGTGGCGTGCTGTAACGTCTTCGGGGGGGGGGGGGCCTCTCCCCACTTTGAAACTCTGTTGATGAGAAGTGGCGAGGCGAAGACGAAAAGGAGGGGGCGTGGCTATAACGCCCTTTTTCTCCAAGTCTCAATGCATACGCGATCCTCTCTCTATCGGCCAACACTTCTTTGTCTTTGTTTCTTGTAGTCTGTCTGGCCGTCTCTCCGCGCGCGTCATGAACCACTTGATTGATTTTTTTTGTTTTGGAATGGTGTGGATGGTGGTCTGGCATGTATTCGCAGACCTTGGTTTGTAATTTCGAAGAGTCACAATCCGCGCATGTTTGATAGCTGAATTGGGAGCTTGGGAAAGAGTGACAATTTACAAAGACTCTAGAGATAGGAGAGAACTCGGGAGATACTGACTGTACATGCTGAGCAATGGAGCAATGTGCATGCCGCGGCGGCGCGGAATTAGATCTCATTGGACAGAAGTTGGACGATCAGGGACTATTAGATTGTATTCCCGTTGGACTTTCCGGAGTCCTGTAAGCTTGCCAAGAGAAATGTAGTGTCTCTTGCGTTTTCTATCAAGTATTTACGAAATACGAAATAAACCCCCGGAGGTAGATCCGAGACAGCAGATAGTGCCAAGTGGCGTGACATGTCGGTAGTGACCTAGGAATGAGGGCTTTTCTGCGAGGCTCTAATGCCACCAGGCTGAGTACTCTCCTGAGTCTGACGCCTGTAGGTAACAGTAGGCTGTCGTCCTTATTGTCAGTCAGTATACTGTAGCTTACACAGCACCAGGCGAATCAAAGCAGAAACAAGTGCCAAGCTTGTCGAGACTCGAAGCTATTTCTCGAGACTGAGAGTCGAGAGCTTGACTGTACATGAATTTGAAAGCTATCATGAACGGAGTCAAGACTCAGATATTACCAGGCTGAGCCAGCTATTCTCTTTCTTAAATTCTTATTACTTTCTGTTGTTGACTACCCTTTCTCGTTGGTGCGTTACTCGGCAACGGTCAGGCCCTCTTTCTATGTAATTCGGAAATTTTCTCTTGCAACAAGACTATTCTGCTGAATCTGCTCTGCTCGTGGTGGGCAATGACCACCGTTCTCCGATTCTATGAGTCACACCGTATATGTAACACGCCTTTCTTCAGGATCTCCTCGCGTAGTCGGGCCGTTCCCGTGTCTGTTCCCGGACCCTAGAGCCAGAGAATCAAGATGTCCCGGGGAGTCATCATGGTTTCGTGTATTCGATGCCTTCAAGGGGCCTATTGCTCCGTTCGCGGCGGGGACTTACCAGCTGAGCTTCCTCGACGGATCAAGCCGCTCGGCAGTTGTTGTTCACCGTTCGAGTTTCATTGGTGCCGTCTGCGAGTTGTGTGCCTGACTGGCTGGACCAATGCCTCGTTCCGGAATAAGTCGCCGTCGTTAGTTGGGTAGCAGGTGGGTGGCAGCCGCGTCCAAGAGAAAAGTTAATTCAGAGAGGGCAGTTGTTCAAGGGGTAAAATAAAATCAATGGAGAGGAGCAATGATACAGACAGAGGAGGCTCTAGAGTAGTACGTCCAGAAGAGCAATAATTCAAAAGAGAGTAGCAGTCCAAAGATATTGGTCATTCGAAGAAGGCAACTTGATAAGTTATCCAAACAGTCGTTAATAGTTATATTCGAAAAACCGAACAGCGATGCCGAACGGAGAGCTCCATTACCAAATGAAAAACACGCCACTGACGCCACCCAAGATTCCGGTATGGCCGCCTTGCCTTGGTCCTTGACTCCTTGGGCCGGGAGCAACATTCGGGCTCTGCCATAAGTAGAAGTAGCCGGCAGTCCGGACCATACGTTCAACGGGGTTGGATCGAGCGTACCCGCCAAGGAAAAAGGGGCGTTCACCGGTGTCCGGCTTTCCTGTGATCCTTGTGGCCCCTGGGCCGTGACACGAAGGACGAGTACGAACTAGTCGTTCCGCCAAGTGTGCTTGCAGCTTCGGCGATGGCTACAAAACTTTGCGCCCCTCTTCTTATTTCCCTGCGCCTGGAGGCTGGCTTTCTCAACGCGCTTTCGCGCTGCCTCAGGAGTCAGCTGTGATGTACGGTGTACCGGACGCTTCAACAAAGAGGAGGAAAAGAACCATCCTAGGCCAGAAGAACACCCAGGTTTGAGTCTATTATTTCCCATCACACCCTCAGTCTTGGAACATGAACACACAAACACTGCTACGGACATGTCTGGAACGCTTCCCGAACTACTAGTTTACAGCACGGCGCAACAATCAAGCAGCTCCGCCGTCCGGCGACAAATCGGATGGCTGACTGGCTTACCCCCTTCTCCCTTGGATTCCTCTGATGGCTTGTAGGAGTTGATCAGCCCAACACTGTTCTCACTCCTCCTGCCCCAAGAGTCTTGGGGCTGTCACCTGTGGGCGGTGGCCCTAGCGGTCGCCCGAAGCGCATTGGATATTTCGCCCCTTTGTCCACACAGTGCGCCCAAAGACACTGTAGAATGTGTCAGCCTTTCTTCCTTGCAAAGGGAAGACAATGGCGCCGGTCTCGCCATCGAAAAAGGTGGCTGCGCGATGGTGCCGTTCTAGGCCGGTTTCGCTAGTCCACAGCGCCCGTTCGGAGAAACTTTCAAACAGCAGCAGCAGTTTGGGTCTTGAGAAAACCTTGGCGGAAATAAAAAAAAAACATGTCTCGCCAGCTAGGAGTTGTAGATGCCGTAGTCTGCATCGGAGAGGCTCTTTCTTCACGGTCGTAGCTTTTCTTGAACATGCTGCATCATCAAGGTGCGTCGTCGACTCGTCGGCATCGTCTTCGGGTTTCCCAACGATGCGGCAGCCCGTTGCCCGCCAAGAATGGCACTTCTATCTCGTCTCTCATCCCAGTTTTCTTGCAGATGATCTTTTTCATTCGCTAGTGTGACTTGACGGCCCGAAACGGAGCGTGAGACGCAAGTCCAAGTCCGCGACTCTTGCACGCAGCACAATCCAAAGATCAGATGGCACCACGTCTTGACAAGGCAATTGGGAGGTGTAGACATGCACACAATCGGCCTGATATACATACATAGGAGGTACAATGCAAACATGTCAAGTCGTCTCGCCCTCGCCTCGCTTCGTCTATGGGTTCTCACTGTTCAGCTCCCGAGTCCCGCGGGCGGATGCCGAACGGGGGTACTCAACGGACATTAATGGCATGATTTCCATGGGCTATTCCCATGTCCCTGGCATCTACTCATGGCCATCTCTTGACTTTTTAAATGAAAAGCAATTTGAATCACCACATATTTATCGCCGTCCACTTGGCCACCGCCCATCTCCGTCCTCCGCGGAGCGATGCCTGTACTGTATACATCTTATGTCCAGTACATAGCCCACAGCCAGTAAGTCACCAATATGTATCACTGTATCACTGTATCACTGCATCACTGCATCACTGCATCACTGTATCACTGTATCACTGTATCAGTGATCACAGGAGCCGAGTATTCCCACCCACAGAGCCCTCTCGGTGGAAATAAGCATGTATGCTCGGTGTTTGCTGGTCCCCGGGTAATGTATGCTCCAGAAGTATGCAGCCTGTAGGCTGTGTTTGTACCTCACAGAGTCACAGCAAACCGACGTGGAAATTGAGCCCTCTCCGCTTCCGCGTTTACCTACACGGCACATTCCACAAGTGCCGCCGTTTACGCTAACGAGTCCGAAGTAAAGCTAGTAAGGAACTCTGCCCAAAACGGGACAAGAAATTCAAAGTCGGGGGCCCCCTTCAGCTCAGACTATCCACCAGTGGCGCTTCAATGAGTCCGCGAAAAAAGCATATTGTCAACGGCGCGCGCGATGGGATCTTCTGTCCCACCCTTTTCACTACGGAGTGCATACATATCAAGCTCAATTCACACGTATGTATCCTTATCCCGCGGCGCCGGCTCCGGCTCAGCTAAGATCAATCATCAGCGTGAGAAGCCACAACACTTCCTCCCTCAGCAGCTTCGTACACGTGACTTTGCATCCAGCCTGGCGGCAGAATGCAGTCCGTAGGGACAGGTCATAGAGTACCTCCCTGTGCAGCAGCAGCTGCCAGCAGCAGAGTACGCCAAATGTAGATTTGACCCTTTCCTTTAACATTTTATGCGGAGGCATTAATGCCCATCGCCAGCTTCACCACACCAAGAAGTACGGAGCAGGTACATACACACATGATATACGGAGTACATACCTTCAATAAGAGACCTCCCTGGAATAACTGCCTTAACAGGGGAGTCCTATATCCGGCCTTCGACCTCTGCCAAACCAGCACTTGATTGGACCGCCCAAACGCCCCCAGCTCGGTGGATCCGCGCATCCTATGTACCTTGTTGAGCGAATCATAGATTAGGTACCTCGAGGTATCTTTGGTGTCAGGCCAGGCCACCGTCTGGGGTAATTTACCCACATCAGGCATTGCATCCGTGAATCCCTGATTGTTGAGTTGATGCCGATGCTATCACAGGTACCTATTCGCCGAGCCGAGTCATATCACCCATTTGCCGATCTTGTCTAGGTACTCTTCTCAGCATTCTGTATTTGTGCAACGGCGAGTTGCGTTTTCACAATGTTGTCCATGTGCGGCGTATAATGTGGTATGTACATAACCACGGCCGATAAGCCAACCTCTTGTGTATGGTTAAAAAAAAACACCACATTCGTAAGCTGAGTCTGCTGAGCCTCTTTTTACTCTGTCGCGGCTCGGCTCGGCAAGGCAAGGCAAGGCCCATGCTTGAGTTGGAATCTCCCAGAGCCTTTCTTGAAAAGCGATAAGCGATTTGCAGGAATCACAGAGGGGAAGAAGAAGAAGAAAAGCTTGCTCGACCACAGTGGGGAAATCTGGACGTCCCCCCCTAAGAACTATTCCACGTCCACCCTGAATTACCTAAAGCTGTATAGCTTACCTCTGTACCCTGCTAGCGTACATAGCGCGGCTAATGAGGGTGTTGTTCGCCCCATCTCGCTTTGTACCTTTCGCCGTCGTGTGCTGAGCGCCCGTGCTGGAAGGGCTCAAGTTTGAATTCAAAGTCGAGGTCGCGATGCTGGCATTTCAAAGAAAGCTGTGACGACAAGAAGATTTATGTTGTCGATACGACGGCGCCGCGTTGCGGAGTCATCCGCGACTTTATATCTACCTACTACTTGACATTCGAGGTAAGCTCAGTACTGTTCTGTGTATAGCACATGTATACGCGCTAGCAGGGTGCCTGAAGCATTTTATACCGTTTTAAGTAACTTAGGGTGGACGTGAAATGGTTCTTGGGGGGGACGTCAAGGTTTCCCACCACGGTGGCTCTGAAAAGGATTCACAGGGGTTCAGTTCAGTTCAATTGATGCTTTTTTTTTTTTCCGCGTACCCGTAGCGGAGCACTTTAGTCATGTGATTCGATCGCCCGTTGATCTAGAACTGCGCGGCATGTTGCAACCATGCATACCCAGGTTCCTAGGTATCTGATGAGGATATTCAATCGGATTGGACCACAAACTACGGAGTACGGAGTATGTAACTACCTCTTTGTGCGGCATCACCCCTCCCCTCCCCGGGGCCCCGCAACAACTTACAGGTAACAGGGCACAAGCTGAGGCGGATTCGGAAGCTCATACCTATGTATCATTGTATATACATACTCCGTACTCCGTAGATTCTGTGACTATGTGATCTACGGGGTATACGACTCAGACACGGTACTCGCGGAAGCCTCGTTACACAAACAGCGAGAGACGAACACGATTTTTTGTATGCGCTCAAGTGGCATTGCGTTAGAGAAAAAGAACAAAGAACGGCGGCGCGACTGCACGGCGAGCTGTGGCTTGCTGGCGCGCATCCGCGGAGTGTCCATTTTTGGAGGCCAAGGTGGATTCTATGCGGTGCTCGCTTCGTCGCGAAAAATTTCTCACGCACATGCCCTTCACACAGTACAGTATGTAGGATCATGCAGATTTGGCATGAATACAGTGATTCAGTGAGCTCTAGAGGGAGCTGAGGCTCAGCCACTTGCAAAAGCTTTGGCTTGTTGTCGTACCAGCGCGGGTGAACGTTGGTACATATATGCTCCAAAGACATAGGTCATCAATTGGGGCCCCCAAGTTATTAGTACATAATTAGTAATTAACTCTGTAGTGTGTACAAGACGGGGAACGACAAGAGCCCAATCCAGTGCTCCCTGTGCCCATTTCATGCCAAAAGACCGGGTACATAAGCCATGCTGTGCCCTGCCTTGTTGTGAATGCGGTTGACAACTGCTTATAGTGCTCCTCGTTCATAAAGACTCTTCCACGTTTCGAATAGGGTAGCAGAGTCCAGGCGCGCGCTTATGGCTCTACTCCGTATGCTGGCTTCGCAGCTTTAAGGCGTGTTCCGGAGCCGATGCCTATTGGACTGGGCAGGGTCTCTAGACATAACCGTGGCAGGTTCAAGCTGGAATTGTCCAATAGCGAGGCGTCCGTCCTTGCTAGCGCGTCCCGATAATTCGGTTCGTCCCGGTCAGTCTGACACCGCCTTCATCTCTGCCTGGTCAAGCCCCTTCAATTGTAGTTGTATACAACTTGTAAGTACTCTCCGCAAAGAACTCTGGACACTGGGCAGACTAGGTACAGAGTAGTTTCATACTCTGTAATTAGCACTTTAGTCTCTGTTCGCCTGAGTCCTCAGCCTGGTCTCCGCAACAGCCCCTGTCAAATTTCAATTTCCTGTGAGATTCTCCTGAGTCTTCAAACTTCGCCGCGCTGAGTTTCGTTTGTTAGCCCGAAGGCAAGCCGTAAAGTTGGGTGCCTTCGGAATGGGTTGCTTCTCTGAATCTACAGAGGCCTCTGCTTTTCGTTTCCTGCAAATTTGAATAAATGTTGTTGTGCCCTCACTCCTGAGACGGTAGAAACGAGTTCGGAGTCGCACCTTGTGGGTGGAACCTAGATATCAACTTCGTCCCAGGACCAAAGAACCGCATCGTTCGGCCTATGCTCCGCGCTGCCTCCTTCTGTCAGGCACTCATCAGGAGGGAGTGCTATCGAAAAGTAGCGAACGCGTAGGGTAGTTATAATGTTATTCGTCTACAGTATGAATAATGAGCATCGAGCGGTGCACGACGCGTCACGCCACGGCGCAAGCTTGTTTGAAGTTTCAAAAGGTTTACTGACGCTATATTGTAAACTGTGACATGTGTGAGAAGCAAAGACTATTTCATATTTGGTTACTGACATGGCCAATAATGATTAATCAGCAGTTTGCTGTCTGATGGAGCCGGTACACCGTACACCGTAACATGTTGTAACCTATCTGTGTCTTGCATTTACTAGGAGAACGGCCTAGATACACGGGAGACAAGCAGACAGATTTTCAAATTGAGAAACGAAGTGCTCGGAAGCACTGTATCAGTGTATTCTGCTTCCCAGTGCCTGCATGTCTAGAGATGCCCTCCTATAGGTCACGCGTGCGGCGTGCTCAGAAACCCTTTACGTGTGCATCTACATATCTATAAGACTGTGGTATTCTCAGGAGCGGAAAGCCATGACTGAACAATCAGCAGTGTGTCGGGCATGCACTCGTGCTGCAGTCACCGGTGCAAAGTCGTTGGCATTTGCGTAGGAGTAATACGAGGGTTCCAACGACATATAGAACCGTATAGATTCGTAGAAAACTCGCCTGGACTCCTGTTGAGACAGAGCCACTGATAATCTAGTAAATGTCCAGACAAAGAAGCACGTCCTGCCATGAGGTGCAAAAGCAGTCGGCTCGATCGAAATTCAACAGACTTGGGCTACCCATTAAGATCATTTGGCTAGCCTGATTCCTGAGCTCGGGTGGCGTTCCGCTATTTCATTCTACCGTCTGGTAGACCCGTGTTAGGCTGTTAGCGCCCTTGTCTGACTTGATCATCGTTCTAGTCGTTGTGGAAACGAGCGACTGATCGTTTTCTAACGCGGTCACAGTTGTCAGTATGTAATTGTATTATGTAGTATGTAGTATGTAGTAATGTACATATGTGATCAGTTCCCCGAATCGGCACTACTGCAAGTGAGATCTATCATCTATCTGCTGTGTACCATCTTGGCCCCGTGATCGTGACCGTGACCGTGACCGTGACCGTGACCGTGACCGTGGATCATGGTCATGTTCCTGTCTTAGTTGAAGGAGGGGAAGCCCTTGGAATGAACACCCGTAGCGTCGGGCTGTAACTTGTAAGATTTTCGAGTTCTTCTCATGGCGCCATTGGGCTGCGACTGGGAGACTCATGCGTCTGACTCTACGGAACAAGATGACGCTGTACTCGTCGTGGTTTACCAAGTCGCTGCTGCTTGGGACCAATCACTTATGCACATGTTCAACCATAGGTAGGCTACACTGTACAGTTTCAACTCTCAGTCTCATAGAAGTGTCAAAGAAGTGTCAAGCACTGTTTAGTACTGCCAAGCGCTGCCAAGCACTGCCAAGCACTGCCACGTACCTACTGCCACGTCCTGGAACACACTACGGCTTCTGGCAGGCGCCACGAATCCACGATGATGATGATTGGAACCCCAAGACTAGATAGATCAAGACTCCCTTCGCAGGACTCAGGTTCTAGTGGTGCCATCAAAGTCCCATCGATGATCGGCTGACCAGCAGAGATTCAGATATGTATCCGCGCATGTGTTTTGCCCATGGTGCGTTTCATTCACAGTCCCGACGGCATGGAAGAACACAGCATCACAGCTCTTTGAGTCAACCGACATCCCCTGAGTCCCTGACACGATGTAGTGCCAATTGGTTCTCAATTTCTCAGCAGCCCACTGTCCAGTGTCAACTGACTTGTGACTCTGTGACTCTGTCGGCGTAACGCCAAACGGCTTCCTTGCTCTCGCGCTGCAACACGGTTTGCCGCAAAGAGATACCGAAATGCCTGAATACCGCCTGAATACCGCCTGAATACCGAGATACCGAGATACCGAGATACCGGCTCCCGGCTTCCACACGCCCGGTTCTCTGTTTATATCCTAAGCCCGGCAGCCTCTTTTCTCAATCTCAACCACTCAACGAACAGGACCACAGGTTACAGCCGCAGAGAGCCCAATGCATACTGGGTTGTCGAGTACATACCTATGTACAACTAACTACGCAACGCCGTGGCAAAAAATCTCGTGGCACTAGTTCAAAAAGCTTTGGTCCGGGAGGGTCTGCTAGTATGGTGGCTTTCTAACGTTGGAGCTACTGGATGCTTAACCAAAAAGCGGGAATTGCGCGGTCTCTCTCGTCTCCACTGGGATCCTTGGCTGCGTGTGAATCTGAAGAGAGACCTACGTGAAGCCATGTCTTGGGTGAACATACCAAGGTACGGAGTAGGTACCTAGGTTAGGCGGTCATTAGATTCCTAGGTGCCTGTCTCGAAATTTCTTTGAGTACGGAGTCTGTACATTAACATACATACGGAGTACGTACCTCCCTAGATGCCTCCTGAGCCCTGAGACTCTTCGATCTTATCACTGCTTTCATCCTTGAATCCTTGCTAGTTCCTTCCTGGCAAAACGACGCGAACGATTGCCCGCGGGCCGCCGATGCTATGGCCGACGCTTCGTCGTCTATCCAAGGCTCCGAATCGTACGTTCCCATCGCCAGGCTTTTTTGCTGCCATTTCCCCGACATTTCATCTGGCACTTCTCGGCTTTTGGATCAATCATCAATCCCTGGCATCGATTTATGGGTCACTTTGCTTTTGATTTTGGCATTGCCTTTTGTCGCCGTCCCGATTTGCTCTTCGATGTCCTGGAATGGCTTCCCAGCCCGGAAGGGGGGAGTGGGCCGTCATCGAGGGCAGTCTTCGTGCATTGTCGTTCTCATTGTTCCGGCTTCTTGTCGGGCTGTCAGCCTGATCAGGGACTTTCTTGCCTTCATGGCCTCCAATTCTGAAGCCTGTGACGCGATGCTTCCGACGGTCTGGTCTCCAGTGCCCATCCCATTGTGTTGGGTTTTGCACAAGTACCTACGCCAAGTTCCAACAAACAACGACTTCATGTCCGTTACAGCATCGTCTTTGATAGATGGAGAGAATCGGTCCGCTATGAAGTCAAGTTCTCTCCATGGTGCGACCAGCACAGAAGAATCGGGCGCGCCTACGCCGTACTCGTCGTTCTATTCACTTCTCTGTTTTCAGTGTCCTTGTCTGTGTTTATTCCTCATAGTGGCATCGGGTATTACTAGATGTGAGCGCTTTTACGTGGGTTTCTGGGCCCTGCAGCCCCTGCAAAGCAAATGGGCAACGATTCGACGGCCAGGCCTAGGAACTTGTCATTATGGGCTTAGATACTTGTACATACCATAACCTGTACACTCTTGAGTCTTGTAACTTTGACGTCTTCACTCTGCAACTGACCATGCGCTCAGCGAGAGTCGGCATGTGCCTTGAAGCACAAAGTGTGGGCGAAGCTGCAGTTGCAGCTTATCGGAGCATCTGCCGGAGTACTTTCTGGCCCTCTTTTCTCTTTGCCGGTCGAGCGCCACAATCGAGGAGTTCCAAGTTGACATGAAACGATTGACAAATGAGGGGATAGTCCACAACCTTCATCATACAAGTCTCCTTTTTTCTCCTCATCTGCAGTCTACGGTCTATCTCATCATACCAGCCCCTTTCCATGCGGACGGACCGCCATTGTAGGGATTTTCGTTTGGGATGGACACGTCACATGAGGCGAATGATGACGGGGATGCCGCTGTTGATGCTCCCCCGCAGCATGCATGCACCCATTGCGAATAGGTTGCACATTTCGGAGATAAATGGTAGGTGCGAAGACTCAAAAGAAATTTTGAGGGGGGGCGCAGCGCAAGCCTGGATACAGGGAGAGACACTGCAACGCAGAGTTTTGCCGCCTTGCGGCTCTGCATCGCGTGTCTTGCGGCAAAACGACTCGGCCACGTCGCCACGAGATAACTACAGACCCCTATCACCACTTTAGATTCTTATTCGTCCGGCTTGTCTTGTCCAGCCTCTCTGTCCGAGCTATCATGGGCCATGGTAACAAGACGACATGACTACAAGGGCATTAGGCCATGGCAGGATGGACAGCTTACAGCTCTCCGGCGGTGCTTGAGTCTTCGCGAGTGTACGGAGTATAAGGCCGAAGATGATATCGGCGTTTACTCAGACTGCATACGGGTCACGGCATCGACTGCGCCGACCGAGAAGGTCTTGGCCGGGGCCCGGCCGTGCTGTAGCCTTGTTCCCTCCAATCATCAATGGCATGGCACCCTGACCATCCATCAGGACTCAGGACGTCCAGGCATGTGACTGTTGCAGCGGCCAGCCATGGCCCATGGCAGGCATGTATGTACCTTTGCCTACCTAGGCCCTATGGCCATTGGCGACACGGGTGGGCATCAGACAAGCTGAACGTGACCCGTCACCCGGGCTGGCCTCCATGGACCGTCCTTTTTCTTACACCCCCCCCCCCCCCCCCCCCCCCCTCCCTGCCAGGTAGTAGGTATCTGCCGAAAGGGCGCACTCAAGACTCAAAAGACCCCCCAAGGTCACCGTCCACTGGTACACACACACCCTACCTGTGCAGTGTGGAATATGTATGTATGTACCTACTCGTAGTCTCGTAGTCTGTACTCCGTAGACGACACGGCCTTAAATCCTGGGCGATAGCCATGCCGGCGCTCGTCTCTCGTCTTCCCCTGCTCCAGTGCTCCCCAGTCCGAGCCTCAGAGCCTGAGGTCAGGATAGGTACATGGGCGAATTCTTGCCTGCCCACCACTCTGCCAAGCATAGGCCTGAATACTGCGCATATTGCATGCCTACTGCATTCTACATAGTACAAGTAGATACCTAGGTAGCTTTCGTGCCTTGTCCGAAAAAGATCTGCATCAGACATCACATCACATCTCGACTCCAAGTCTCCCTTCATTATAAAACCACGAGGACGGACCGACTGCAATCCACCCAAGTTCCAACCTCATCCTCTTCGTCCATCTTACATCTCGACTCTTCTTTCCACCCCCACAAGTCTGGCTGTCTGAACAAGCATAACACTTGTGCCCAAGCTGTAGACAACTGTGTGGGCTCATCAATACTTCTACACCCCATCCTCATCTATCTGAACCACTCTTTCTGTGTCCGCTCAGTCTTAAATCTTTCGATACATACCTCTTCATCACACACACACACACACACACACACACACACACACACACACATACATACATACATACACAACCCAGCACACAGGAATACCGAATCGTCCCTTCAAATCTTTCATCCTTTGACGAGCCCAAGCAGACAAGTTCTGCGATACGATTGTTCACCACCACTCTAGAGTCTACTCTCTGAGTTAGGGTTCACTTTTGCTTCACGGATTCATCATTCTGGAGCCGTACTTTTGGTCAATTTCTCTTTACAGGTGTTTTGCAGAGACCATGGCCTTCCAACAGCCGCGTATGAATTCCATCTCGTCTTCATCGGATGTCATGGCAGAATGCACCGGACCCTCCACAGATCCAGACACTGTAGCATACTCAAAAGTACACATCACCCTCTGCAATACTCTTTCCTACAGGAGAGTGAAACGTTGGCTAACCTTTGACTCGACATAGGTGCCTTACTCGGCATATTACGGGCCAAGTCTGCTGTCACCCACATCGCTGACGCACTCTCCCGTCATGCAGAACAGCCAAATGGTATTAAGAGGCGCAATGGACCAATATTCTGGCCCAGGGACTCCAAACGATTACGAGATGAGCAATTGGCCACCAACGCCTTTCGAGCATCATGGCCATCCTCACTACTTTGGCCTGCCCAGCCAACCGGCCCAACCGGCCCAACCCGAGATGGGTGCGGGACTCGAAGTGTCGGTCCCGTGGCAAGAAATTAACTATTCTGAAACGACATCCGTGGTAACGCCCAAGATCAAGAGGGAACGCCGTTCGCGGTCTAAGACCCCCCCCAAGAGAAACACAAACGGGGTCCAAAAAAGGGGGCCGAGGGCCACGAACTCGAGGAAGCCGAAGAGAGTGCGGAAACAGGAAGATGTCACCGAGTTTCCCCATCGAATCGAAGGGCCTCCTCTGCTCAGAGAAGATTGCCCAGCAGAAGAACAATTTCTTGTTCAAATTCGATATCGGCTTGAGAGCCACAAGGGAACAGACATGTGGGAAGTAATTCCCAACATGTTCGAAGCCAAGTTCAACAAACGCCCAGAAACGGCCGCGCTTCAAATGAAAGTTCGTCGAGCGCGTCAAACGTTCATCGTCTGGTCGCCAGCGGATGTAAGTCTGGTATTTACTTCAATCCTCCAACGTTGCCGCAAATTTGCGGCTACTGCCCCCCCCCCCCCCCCATCCTCGTTGACTCGTGTACATAAAAGAGTACTAATGGTGATTACGGCCATAGGAAGAAAAACTTCGCGAGGCTTTCAAGACCGTAATCGGCAAAAAGCTCTGTAAATACGCCCTGGAGGAATTTCACGCGATTGGAGGGTCCAGGAACATGGGCATGAACCACGTCGATATCGCACATAAGTTTCAGGAAGAACAATTCGTTGGGTGGCTCAGAGGACAGGGCTTGAATGACTATGCAAATAGTTTTGACAAAGACAAGAAATCGAAACAAGCATGGCACCAGTAACGGCGAATTTGGCCAAGTCTTTTGTTTTGTATCTTTCAACATTTCAGTTTTTTGGAGGGGAAAAGTTGGTCTGGAGTACACTATTATTCTCACTCTCATCTCTTGTTATTCCTTTTTTTCTGCTTTTTCTTTCTGCTTTGTTCCTTTCTTATCTCTTACACAGATAGTCTACTGAACAGATCTGTCTTTCGGAAAGAGCAACTTCAAGAGTGATATGAATAGCAAGGTATTACTATTGACCGGATCCTATTAAGCCTCATGATGTCTATTGTTTTGTGCTTGTCATTTTATAAAAAGGTGACGAAAATCCCTAGCTCAGCATGACCTATTCTTGGTGTAGGTGTGGGCGGTACTGATGTAAGGTGGGGTTTATTATGCAACCACCAGTCTAAGATTAAAGATCATGACATTGGACAACGTGTGATACTGTATATAGACTCGGTGTTCTCACATCATGACCATGTACACCGTGCATTTTTACGCGTCATAATATATACCCATTTCTTACAGTGTTTCTTTCCCTGGAAAAAAAAAAGAGACTCAGTACTAACTTACTAAGCAGTCAATACTAACTAACTAGAGCGTTGAGGGGATTCGGGAAAGCACCTTTTTTCAGCTTTGCCGCAACCTGGCGAGCAAGATTTGCCCAAGTTGCGATGGTTGATGCCAGATGGTGCACGCCAGACGCCACCCAGTCCACTGTCCATCACTCACACGTTCTGATGACATATTTTTGATCGTCTTCTGTTTCGTCACCTTCTCACCTTCACGCGAGGGGGGGGACCTTGAGGCTTGCTCCCACTTGCAGGGAGTCAGGGACGAGGGCATGCTGTGCTACATGGAAGGGATGCTCTACGGAGTACAAATCACGATGAGAGTCTCAAGCTCGTCATGTTGACATGTTTCGTGCGAAAGGACCAAGGACCGTGGCAATTCTGTAGACTGTCGACAGTCCGACTTGGGACTTCAAACTTGATCGTGGGGTAATTGCTGATTAGGTAGTTACCAGGTTCCCCATCTATTTACGATATGTACTTCTGTAGTATCACTTACAAAGACAAAGATGCTCTTAATAACGGGCAGCGGGGCAAGGCTACCTACCTACCTAACCTACCTACCGAGTTGCACCCAGCGAGAACCGAGAACTTAGAAGGCTGGATCATGGGATGATCGAGTCAGAGTTTGTGGGCGGGACCGGTAAACCACGACGACGGGGCAAAGTCAGCCTGCAGGGAGTGACAAGTGTTTCCGCATCAAGACTTGTTTGAGAGGGTGTGCACTGTCCTGCGCTCGGCCCCGCGAGGTAAACCCGGGCCCCCACTGCCAAGACCATGATGAGAATCTGATGGGTCACATCTTCAGAATAAGCAAAAGAAAAACAGGAAACCTGGATGGGATCATGGGAAGCAGGGCTGCCAGGGCAAACAAAGGAGACGCTAAGCTGCTCGTCGGAAAGACCTCGTGGCTACCCTGCTAGGTCATCGTTTGACGGGAAACTGGTGATAAGCTTGCCCTCTTTTCAACTTTCAAGCTTGGCTCGGCACTGAGTGGCACTTAGTGGCACTTAGTGGCACTTAGTGGCAGTGAGTACACACACCTGGTCCACAGTGAGGCCTTTCTGAGTTGTATCTTAGGTCGCACTTTAATTTAAAAAAACTTAACCACTTCTACACAATACGTTTCTTTTTTCTGTCTTTTTCTTTTTTTTTTTTTTTTTTTTTTTTTTTTTTTTTTTTTTTTTTTTTTTTTACAGTCTTTCCTTTTTTCCTAAATTCCTCCAGGCTCCAGCCCCCCCTGTTTCTTTCAGTCCCCCCGTTCCCTTTTGTCTTGTTGAAGACTTGCGGTCCCCGCTGGCGCTGCGTCGTCCACCATAGCAGACTTGCATCTTGGAGTCAAGGTGCCAGACTCGCATCTGCCGTAGGCACTCCTGTGGCCCGTCTAATACGCGTGTGGTGAGTGAGTGGGAATCATCAGCTAAGAGCTTCATCGATTCCCGCTTCATCGATTCCCGCTTCCATGTAGGTACATACATATGTACCTAGGCACTCCGCACATACACCACGAAGGGACAAGAGAGCGGAAATGGGGGCGTGCACACCACACTGCAGCGTGCTGCAAAAGTGCAGGAACGAATGGCGCATTACCGAATAAGAGAGAAGGGAAATACTCAAGACAGCAACCTGGGTCACGGGTGGGGTGAGGCTGGTGACTGCGTGAAGCAAGGCGCGATTTCGGTGCATATTCGTAGGCGACTGTAACGGTGCCAGCTGCAGCCTGCTGGCTTCCTTGGCTTGGCAAGAGCCGCCACGTAGGCGGCCGCCGGCAGTACCCTCCATTGAGCTGCGAGCTCGCTGAGACGCGTTACATGCCGTGCCGTGCAAAGACACCAAGCAGTGAGCACACCTTACAAAGTAACATTGGCACATTGCAACGCTACGCAGCAAACGCTTCTTAGCTTGCTGGCCATGCACTCCATGCAATGCAGTCGCGGCACCACCCGGATGCTGCTCCATGATTCCCATCAGACGATCCCACCAAATCAGCTCCAAAACGGTCGCCACAATCCTGGGTCCCTAGCTCGCGGTTAAGCGGCGCCGATCTTTCAGAGTGGATACAGTACATACTACGGAGTACGAAGTCATCACTACTACTCCGTACGGAGTACAAGGTACATACATGCCCGCTGCGACCCGGCCGGTCTGGATAGGCTATGGCCTAGGTTCTCTGTGAGTTTGTGGGCACTGGGCACTGGACACAAGGCGGACAGCGTCTGCCTTGTATTACGGAGTATCTCCATCTATGTACATAGGTACCTAAGGTAGGTAAGCCTGCAGTGGCCCTGCACCAAGCCCTGTCGTCGGCCAGATACCCATTCATCCGATACGTGCAAGATTTCTATTCGTAAGTCCCCATGTAATCTCTCCCTCAATGGCAAGGAATCGAGGGCGAGGACAAGGGACGAACAAAGAGCATGGGGGTGTGGGCGGCTACGGCAATGCTCTGTAGAGGAGGCTAGGAGCCTGGCGCGGACAATGTGGGATGTAATCCTGGGCGAGGACCCGAAGTATTAGTAAGGTAGCGACGGCTCGTTCCATCCGGAAGACGTTTTTGAGCAGAAAGTGGCAGACAAGCGAAGCGAATGCAACAATAAAAAGCAGCATACGGAGTATGCATAATAGAATATGAACAACAGCAGGGATGTCAGATGAAGAAGAAGAAGAAGAAGAAGAAGAAGAAGAAGAAGAAGAAGAAGAAGAAGAAGAAGAAGAAGAAGAAGAAGAAGCAGCAGCAGCAGGTATGAGTGGGCTGAGCTCAAAAAACTCTACCAGGTCTCTGGGCGGCCTACGTACCTATATTTACGGCTACATACTCTGTACGGAGTACATAGGTTCTGTATGTACACATTCTGCGCGAGGACTCAGGAGAGCTCCGCCTCCACGCCGGGTATCGCGAGGCGCTTCCACTCGGCTCCGTGCGGACTCTGCCGGTATCCACATTGCTGGCCCCGGGCTGGTCTGCAATGCCGCATCCGGGCAGCGGTGGTGCGGCAAATCGTGATGGACTGCACGAACGCTGCATGAGCACAACGCCTGCTTCGCACGTAATTACGCCGGTTATGTACACGCTGTTACAGAGTACAACAGTACATTGCCCCCATGTTCACAATTCCTGACGCCAGTGATGCTCTTGATGCCTTGCAAGTTGTATCGTGCAGAGTTTCCCTGTCGATCGCTTGAACAATGACATGTACAACCATGCGGAGTACAACCCGTCGCTGGTCCGGCTTTCAACACAGGGTTTCAACACACGCTTGAGTGATATGTATGTACCTCAGGTACATAGACTGACGTCCTACGCGAACTGCTCCCATAATGTCAGGGAACATGCAGAATCCTAATTTCGCATCGCTACAGCTGGTGGATACCTATTACACCCAAAAGCGGCCGCCGGCAGCACACAACGTGTTTTCCGCGGCAGAACAATCTGGCATCGCCGCAACGGCGTCAAAGACAAGAGGCGTTCCTGGTCTGACTAACGTCACGACTCACGACTCACGGCCTGCCATCATCCATGTTCGACTCAAGAGTAGATGCATCGGACTTCGGGCTACAGTGGAGAGATGGCCCTGGGCATCCCTGGGCCCTTGGCTGAATTTCACTTGAATCGGCCCGCCCTGGCCCCTCACGGCAGTGACGGCACCAGATCCGGGCCAAGCGATAGCACTGATTTACCTTTCACGTAAATAACACGTTTTTCCATTCTCGTGGTTCTCGATGTGCGTGGGCTTGCTATGTCCGAGTATGTCGGCCCGGCGCTGCTGCATTTCGAGCCAGGAAAGATGTCGAACTGGCAGAATGAGTCCCACGTGAATTGACGCTCGTGGCCAGCTACGTAACTAGGTATATAGATACCTAGATATATTCTTCTAGGTACTTTGTAATGCACATCATATACAGAGTATGTACCTTATAAAATCAGGCTGCTACGTAATATTACAAGGTGGGCCTGTTCTAGGGATCAGTGCTTCCCTGAAAGATTTGGCAGGATTGGAACGGCATATGCGATTCCGATCTCTCGGGCATGTGCTTCTGAACCATGTTCATAGAGAAATGCGATGACTGCCGGCGTACTCCGTACGTGAAGAAAGAGCCTGGTCCTGGATGCAGCAGTCGATACAGAAGCTTGCACGTGACATCTTCTCTTACAGGGCAAATGCAATGGCTCATCCATGATCCATCATCCATCTGTCTGTGACTACTCCGTACCTAGCTATATTGTTCTAAATCAGGCTGTTACACATTCAATTTTTAAAGATGGTATCGCTTCTGTAGTTCGCTGGTTCTCTGAAATCTGGCAAGATAATAGATTGGCGCGGTACATGCATTATGCAATCTTTGTGTTTTGTTGGAGGAATAAGTGCATCCAGGTCACATGACAGGTCACGTGTACTCCGTTATGTGCGAGAGACGTGAAGACTTTTTCTCACCCTTCATATCCACCGTGTTGGGACAAATCCGCAAGGGTTGCGTATACGCAAAGGTGGCTGACATGAACAATCTAGTATATTCATGGAAGCTATCGAAGAAGAGAAAGGGGAGAAGGGAAGTGTCAGAGGTGTGGTCTCATATACCAGAGAGGGGCGTCTCATCCCCCACCGTGTGCGGGCTGCACACCGCCCCCTGATGTCGTGAGACCCCAAGTGTTTTCCTTTAGGTTCGCACACCAGTCCTTAGCGCGCTGCACCGTAAGTGCCTATTGAGGGTGGCGATTCCAACACACCGAATAATCTAGTTCTTTAGTCAATATAAACACTCTGTTTTGCCCCCCAGATATTGCTGCAAGGTCCTCGTATCACGGTCATACCGTGATATAGGGATCTAGATTCAATATATTTCGTTGAATACGTGAGTATTATGACCATGTATGGAGCCATTGCAATCATGTCAGCAGGACGTGCTAAGCCGGACAGGTATGACAGCAATCTGGCGATATCATGTGTACCATAGTGGAACAATGAAGGAAAATACACAACGAATAGACAATGTACGGGAATAGACGGGAATGGACGGGATTCTGGTCACGGGAATGATCGGAAATTCAACGCTCACGCGATCGCCCACAACAACTCACACAAATTGCGACTCGCGAGATTCATTCGCCCTGAGAAAAACGATTTCGAATAGAGGAATGGCGAGATTATGCGGGACAGAAATCCCAAGAAAGACGAATCGAATGCCAAATCGACGTCGCAACCGGGCCACCCCCGACTGCATGAATGTAACAGTCCGGCCACTTCCTATTTGGGAAGAGGTCCACTAGGATCCCGATGCTGAATGGCTAAACTGGCGAAATGGGCCACAAAAATTCACGGCACTGCGTAGCCGTCCCCTCTCAGATGGAACGTTTGTCCGGGGATTGTTCAGATGGACGCTCGGATGAGGATCAGGCAGATCGAGTGCATCATGGAGTCTCGTCAGATTCGTCAGAGGCACCCGGAGTTCCCTCGGGGAGTCGCTCGGAGTCGCTCGGAGTCACCGAGTTATCTGGCGCGACGCGACGTCCATGGAATCGACAAGATAAAACGCGGCGGCCGTGCTGCTGCGGCTCCAAATACATTTCATTTTTCGCTTGTCGAGCAGAGGCCGACGACTCGACGAGGCCGTCTACCTACTCCTCCTCGGAGATGTCTGTTCGGCTTTTTCGCTTAGCCTTTTCTCTTTGGCTTGAGCCCTGAGGTGAAAGGTGAAAGGTGAAACGCTACATTTGACCTTGTCGACAGCCGTGGCAACGCTGGTCAGTCTTGTCTGGTCGCAGACTGCAGTGGCCGGCGGCTACCTCCATGATCCATCTCATGCAATGCAACTCTGGTTCTGGAGTGGCATTCTGTGCATGACGCTGGGGCCTGGGCTGATTTTGCCCAAAAAGGCGCTACTGATCCAGGGCATCAGCACAGGTATCATGGATTGGCTTGGGCTCCCTGTATTTCCTTTGGCACGCCATTTGGGCCTTGGCTCTTTTGGCTTATTATCCCACCGGCGGTTCCCACGGCTCGTGGCATGGCTTATCCCATGGCTTATCCCATGGCTTATCCCATGGCTTATCCCATGGCTTATCCCATGGCTTATCCCATGGCTTATCCCATGGCTTATCCCATGGCTTTTACCTCATTGGGCAAATACATACATATGCCCAATCAACCCCCGTCTCTTACTCCTGCTCAAAACCCCGAGTCATTTCCGGCGCGGACTGTGCAGTGTGGACACCGATGGCCGGACTCGATGCGAATATGCCCGCAGATATGCCCGCCGATATGCCCGCCAACGCCCTTGTGAGCCCCTGTCTTCAGAGGCCGTTTCCGGCGAATTTCGCATTCTGCAGCGGGTCAAGGGGGGAACCCCGTGGCTCCTCCCGTCGGATGTGTAGGTGGCGACTCTAGCCCCCTTGCCTTCTATGAGGTATGTATTTTCGGAGCTGTCTGCCCTGTGGACGCATGTACTCCGTACACATACATAGCAAAGAAGCAAGGTTATGTAATAACAATGTGCATACATATGCATTCTTGTCCTGGCAGACCCATCTGTCCAGTGTCAGTGGCTCCATGGCCGTCGAGGTAGCATTCACACCATCAACCCATTGTGTACACGATGAACATCAGCGGCTAGCGACATTTGCCGCCGTCGTCAAAAAGCTCAAAGCCCTGCTATGTACCCCAGGACCCGGTAATACAAAGTCTCGCCTGCTATTGCATCTGCTACACCTTTCTAGTTTCTACCTAGCACTACCAATGTCTGTTCAGGGTTGTAGTACTCTGTACACTGCACACATTAAGGATATTGTATCCACGGTAATCTTAAGATACGGAGAACGGAAGCGAGGTCGCAGCTCGGCAGCCAGGGTCCAGGGAGAGGCAGCACAGGTCCACAGGATGCATCGGCCATCACAACCGTTCTCGAGCAGGCATCGTACCATAGTGGTAAGCAAATCTTGGCGTGCTAGGTGTCTACATTATCGTGCGTCTACGGATCACGAATAATGAGCTGACTTGTTCGCCTAATCTGTACTTGCTTCAAGCTTGTAAGTTGTCCTCAACTTTGGTTCCTCGGACGTCACTTGCCTGCGGATTCACATCTGTACTGCGAGCCGATCCTTTGCTTTTCCATCCTCCGCCAGCCCTACGGCGTAAGCACGGTCGATGCAACCTTGAACCCATATGGGTTTGGGATGGTACGGATACGCTCCTGTGGCACCTATTGGGCACCTGAGGCCATGCCTGCATTGCATGTGCATGCAATCACGTACACATGCACGCATTTGTAAATTACTCATGGGACATTGCAAATTGCAATACGCCAGTACATAGTCAATTGGAGTCTTGGTGGACATTGCACCTTCGTTTTGCCTGTGGGGTGTCGATTAAAACACGTCATTTTCGTCGTACAAGACGCGCCTGCAATGCGCGCCAATCACACCTCACCAAGCCCTGCATCTTTCGTGTGATGGCGAATTCGAGAATGGCAGTGTTACATTTCCGTGGTGCAGCTCGCTTGGTCTTTCTTTTCTCACCGCATGTGCGTCTTTTCGCTGCGTTTTGCGTTGCCACTTTGACTTAGGTAGGTACTGAGTACTTCGTGTGCCCTTCGTAATTACATTACGGAGTCCATAGTTATGTGCTGTACGCCCCATGGCGCAGGTTCTGCATGGCGCAGGCTCTGCATACAGTAAGTAGTATGATAGCATCCCGTCAGAGCTGTCGGTCCGTCCCATCGAGATAAAGTGACAAATTGAATGGCTGGTTACCTTGCAGAGACCTCGTTTCGGTCTGAGACACCGGAGTTGAATCGACGCGTGCGCTTTTATGAGCCATATCGGTGTGAAATTGCACGATCTTCTTCCCCTTCCATGAATCCATTATGCAGGGTCGTACTCGTACGCTTGCCTCGGGAGTCGGTTCCTCTTTTTGACTCCTCCGAGAAAAAGTAAGGGGTTGTGTGACGTGTCTCACTGAAAACGGGAAAGCATGATTGTCGTGGCACTGCAGGTTTTGCACAGCAGCGGCCTCGTATCGTGTCGCACAAGGTGCCTTTTACCTCGCAATCTCAAACGACCTAAGACATGCAGGTGGAACGGGCCACGGCCGCTTTTATTCCATGTGCCGCTCCCGATCACGTGAAAATGTCGCGTCGCACGAACGCATACCTAAGTAACTCCGTAGCCTGTGGACAACTTTTGTGTCACGTGCGGCGTGTTGCGAGTGTGAGTGTAACGTGCCACCTGGCACCTACCCGCGATGCGTAGATCGGGGGTTTTGTCTTGTCCCACGCTGTCTGAGTGAGAATACTGGTGATGGTTCATTGATGCAACATTTTGTGTGTCGTTTCTACTTCTCTCTTCAAGAACTGTTATCTGAAGAGCAAAATGACAACTTGTGACTCGTGCAGCGGGCAGTTATAACAAATATGGTGATGCCGTGGGCGAAGAGGCAGAGCTGGTCAATCAACAGTCGACCTGACTCAAGTTCATGACGAAGGTTCACGAGAGCACGCAAGAGCCGATCAATTCGCCAAGTTTTTCATGACTAAGCCACAGATATTTGAGAGCCTCGAGTGTGTAGAAATGGCAATGCTTCGCTTCGCCAAACATTGTTATGTACCGACCATGGCCGTAAGTAAAGACCTTCATGCAGTTGTTGAGCTCTCCTAAACAGTCTCCTTGGAAAGCCTCCTTGGAAAGTCTCCTTGGAAAGTGTCAAGATTTTGACTTTTGTTGACACAAGTTATAGCGCGACGAGATGATTTGTGTTATGGTTTTGGATAATCTAGTTATCTGGAAACAAAACTCATTCCGTTCGAATCTCGTATTCGACTCTAGGGTACGGAGTACTCTGTGGTAGACGCCGCTGGTCGCTAGCCGCGTCCCGCCCGCCACACATGTGCACCGCCACAATGCACTAGTGACAGCCTGTGATCTCATATGTGGCGTTCGATCATGACACTTTATCTCTTTGAAATCGACAATAGCCAGCGCGACGATCTTCAAACGACAAGCTGTTGCCAACGCACGGAGCCGCAGATATTGGTTGACCTCGTCTTCGCCGCCACTCGATGATTGAAAGACCTCAAACTCGGTGCCGCTTTCTTCGCGCGTGTGTATGAGCACCGAGGTGGCCTGCTGGCGTGATCGCTTGGCCTAGCGAGAAGCCATAACGTCCGACGGCCGGGCCCCCCAAAAAAGTGAAGAGAGGTAGTCATCTATTCCGGGTACCGAAGGCCTATCGGATGCGAATGTCAAATCCAGCGATAGGTGAAGGTCTGAAAAACGCCCCATGACAATCGTGCTGGGGAAAGGGACAAAGGGACAGGGACAGGGAAAGGATGGCGATGGTTGTGCTGCTCTGGCTATGCGCGTCATTGCCATGGCTCACAGTGTCGATGCGGATGGATCGTCTCGAGCAATTGCGACAGGATACAGTGGATATGTTCTATCACGGGTTCAGCAACTACATGAAGCATGCGTTTCCAGAAGACGAGGTATGGCAGCCATCTCAAGCAATGCCCGACGCAACGTTTATAAAAAGCAACTCCGGAAACTCAATTGGAAGAGGAAACGGCTGACAGTATCTGCTGCGGGGGGTTGGATTTTGCGCCCCTCGTTTTCTTGCGACTGTAGCTTCGACCTCTTACTTGCTCTCCTCTCACTCGAGACCGCAATGACCCTTCGCGGATTGAACTCAACGATGCGCTGGGCAACTACTCACTCACCCTGATCGATAGCTTATCGACACTGGCGATTCTGGCTGGTGGGCCGCAGGACGGTTCTTATACGGGACCGCAGGCGCTGAGTGATTTTCAAGATGGAGTCGCTCAGTTCGTGGCACACTATGGCGACGGGCGACCGGGACGATCGGGAGAGGGATCGCGCGCGCGCGGGTTCGACCTGGATAGCAAGGTGCAAGTGTTTGAAACCGTCATTCGAGGACTGGGTGGTCTCCTGAGCGCGCATTTGTTTGCTGTGGGGGAGTTGCCCATCTCCGGGTACGATCCGAAGCCGATGCCACGAGACAACGACGACAAGGGCGACTACGACGAGGACGACCCGCTCCAGCTTGCGCCCATTACCTGGCCGAATGGGCTACGGTATGACGGTCAGCTTTTGCGGCTGGCGCTGGATCTCGCCGAGAGATTGTTGCCGGCGTTTTATACAAAGACGGGGATTCCGTATCCGAGGGTGAATCTCAGGACGGGCATACCATTCTACGTCAATTCGCCGCTGCATTGGAGTTCTGACGGCCAAAACGGACAAACTCGACTCGACGGTGACCGGTTGGAAATTACAGAGACCTGCAGCGCTGGCGCGGGCAGCTTGACATTGGAGTTTACGGTGCTGAGCCGGCTGACGGGCGACTCACGATTCGAGCATGCGGCGAAGCGGGCGTTTTGGGAAGTGTGGTCAAGGAGGAGCGAGATTGGCTTGATCGGCAACGGCATAGACGCTGAGCAGGGGCTGTGGATAGGACCTCATTCTGGAATTGGGGCCGGCATGGACAGTTTCTTCGAGTATGCCTTTAAGAGCCACATTCTCCTGTCGGGGCACGACATGCCCAACGTCACGAGCCCGACGACTGCGACAAAGACCAGGCTTGACCCGAACGCCCTTCATGGCCCGCTGCCGCGCAAAATGCACTTGTCGGACACGTTCCTCCAGGTCTGGCGCGAAGCGCACGCATCCGTTAAGAGACACATCTACACCAACAGAAGCCATTACCCGTACTACTCCAACTCGCACCGCGCCACGGGCCAGCCATACACGATGTGGATCGACAGTCTGGGCGCATTCTACCCCGGATTACTCGCCCTGGCCGGAGAGGTGGAAGAGGCCATTGAGGCCAATCTCGTCTACACGGCTCTGTGGACGCGGTACTCTGCGCTGCCGGAGCGGTGGTCCATCCGCGAGAACAACGTCGAGCCCGGTATTGGCTGGTGGCCCGGCCGGCCTGAATTTATTGAGTCCACGTACCACATCTACCGGGCTACCCAGGATCCGTGGTATCTTCATGTGGGCGAAATGGTCCTCCGGGATATCCGACGCCGCTGCTACGCACCGTGCGGCTGGGCGGGCTTGCAGGACGTCCGCACGGGCGAGAAGCAGAACCGCATGGAGAGTTTCTTCCTCGGCGAGACTGCCAAGTACATGTATCTCTTGTTTGATCCAGACCATGCGCTGAACAAGCTGGACGCCGCCTATGTCTTTACTACGGAAGGGCACCCTCTCATCATACCGAAGGGACATGGCCCTCGCGCTTCTCTACGCCAGCGTCAGAAGCAAAGGCGTGTGAAAGAGAAGAAGAGGAAGAAAAAGAAGATGCAAGGTCTTGCCAGTGCCAGCCAGGCGGCACAGCAACGGCCCCTCGAAGACGAGGAAGAGCATCATCTCTTTATAAACACGTGCCCTGCGCCTCCCGTGCTGCTCGAACCCCTGACTGGATCTTCCACGGCCGCCAGACCCGATCTCTTTGGTGTCTCGCGCTTCACCAACCTCTACAACACCCCAAACATCCACGGCCCCATGCAGCAGGTCGTAGTGCCCGATTCAGACAACAAGCGCCTCGTCACCAAGTACCGCCCCTTGTCGAACCACACCCTCTTCCCCTGGACGCTGCCGCCCACGATGCTCCCCCCCAACGGCACTTGCGTGGCGCCTATGCAGCGCATTATCTCGGCCATCGAGTTCCCGGCCTCGGACGCCGCCACCTCCCTCCTGTCGCGCTTCGGCGCCTCACTCACCTGGCATAATTACCTGGGGCCGACGGTCAAGAGCCTCGAGGGCCTGCGGCTGCAGATCGAGCGCGAGTTCAGCGGCCGCCACGGAGA
Source organism: Claviceps monticola (assembly GCA_018360055.1). Taxonomy (NCBI): domain Eukaryota; kingdom Fungi; phylum Ascomycota; class Sordariomycetes; order Hypocreales; family Clavicipitaceae; genus Claviceps; species Claviceps monticola. Next base: position 46,747 of record SRPP01000153.1, read on the forward strand.
TTATGCGTGGAAAATTACGCATGCGGGCAACACGCAGCTAGGGAGGCAGGAAACGGTGTTCTTCTACGGCGAGCACGTGCGGCAACTACGAGACGAGGCGTTCACGGCGCTGCGGCAACAGGACTTGGTGGAGGTGCATCTCCTCGTTGACGTGAAGCCTCCGCACACTTTCTCAGAAACGAGCAAACACAAAAACGACTCCCCTACGTCCCAACATACAACATGCCCCTCATCCTCCTCCTCCTCCTCCTCCCTGCCTCGCCTCCTCGTAAACGACAACGAGCTGGAGCACAAAAAGGAGCCCTCGCTTTCCTTCCACGCCCTCCAAGCTCTGCCCCCCGAGTCCCTCCTGAAACATCTCTTCCGCGCCGTTACCTCCGTCTTCGACCCCTCGGAAACCTCTTCTCCAGACTCACAATCCCATTCGTCTGGGCAATCTTCCTCCCCAAAAACTGTCTTATACGCCTGGCAAGCCCTTTCCTCCGTCGGGCCGGGCTCCCAACCGCTGCCTGCCGTTCTCGACAGCCCCCTTCCGGACAGCCCCGGCTACAACGCCCAGGACCCAATGTCCCATCTGCCGTGGGAGAAAATCTACCTCGGTGGGCAAGCGTGTCATGCGGCACTGCCCGAATCGGCTCCGCAAGACAACCAGGTTATTGTTCTGCGGAGGGGTGGATGTTCGTTTAGTCAGAAATTGGACAATATCCCGTCTTTCAGTCCCGGAGCTGACTCCCTCCAGCTTGTAATTGTGGTGGATGAGGTCCAGGACCAGCATGATGATGGAGATAATGATGACGATGACGATGACGATGACGATGGTATTGATGCGGATGATGATCATGGTGCCGATTCTTCTGCGTCGGCGCATGCAGCAGAGCCGCTGCCGCGTCCGCTCCTCGAAACGGAGCAGCGTACGCCCACGGGAGCGAAGCGGCTGCATGGCATTCCTTTGGTTCTGATGAGGGTTGGGAAAGGGGAGTATGAGTTGTTTGGGAGGGCTCGGGGGGTGGGGTTGAGGAGCAAGTATGCGATTCAGAGTCAGGGGCTTTTGATTGAGAATGCGATCGTCTTGTAAATGGGTACTGTTCTTCGTCGTTTCCTCTTTTGTTCTTTTCTTTTTGATCTTCTGTTGGGTATACTCTTCTCATTTGCATATTTTCCTCTTGCGTTTGCATACTCTTGTTGCTACTTTGACAAAAGTTGCCGCGTTTGATGGGTGCGATTTGGTGCATGGCACATGGGGTTGTTGAGCTTTTTGATCATGGTGGTCTCTGCAACAGTATGATTGGCTTTCTACGCCATTGTATACCCCATTTATACCATTTTTCCGTGTTTCTTTTTTTTCTCTTTTACGTCTTTCTTCCTCGTTCGTTTCTTGGGTCCCCTGTTGTGAAAAGCATAGATAGATATTGCGGTATCATCACTGCCTGGCAGATATAGCATTACGAAATGGAGCATGAGATAGAGTAGCGTGGGCAAATCAGACTGTTTGAGTTTGAATGCTGTAGATGACTCAGTCAAGACTTCACATCATAGACATCAAAATAATCAAAATAATCAACGGCATCAAAGAAGTTCCCATCAGAGCCCCAATACTATTCTCTCGCGGTATCGAATATGGCCCATTGGAAATAAAGATATACCCACTTCCTCCCGCGATATGGGCCGTCTATCATCATTGTACATCCGCGTCATAAAGTCTCGAAAATGAGAGGAATCAGGATGTCGCCATGGTCTCGTTTCGCGCTCCATTTTAGCCAACTAGTTTCTCCACGAGAGGCCCATTCTATAACGATGAGAACTAGAATCAAAACAAAAAACAGTCCCACAATGCACCAAAGAATTGCAACCTCAGACCATGTAACGGATGGAAAGACAATGCAAAAAAAAAAAATGCTACACAAATTTGATCGATATGCAAGACATGTGCCGTCTGTGTGTGAGCTCAATCGCTGTGCTGTACATACAGGTCGCCCCTAAACCGCAGCCACAGTCTATCAAGTCGGATATACGCACATCGACTTTCGAAATGCACACGCAAGGCATTCAAGGAAATTCATCAAGCAAAATAGTCGTAGGCCTGGACCCCAGCTTATCACGGCCGTTGAGACCAGAAATCTCAAGAATGAACATATATCCCATGACTTGGCCCTTGAGCTGGGCGACAAGATCGGCAGCCGCCTTTGCAGAGCCACCTAAAGACGGGGAAAAAAAAAAAAAAAAAAAAAAAAGAAGAAGAAAAGAAACCACCCAGGTCAGCAAACATTGTCCTCGGGTCAAACTCCCACGCACGCACAGTGAGAGAAAAACGTACCAGTAGCAATAATATCATCCACAATCAGGACCTTCTGCCCCTCCTTGATCGCATCCTGCTGCATCTGGAACATATCCTTGCCATATTCCTTGATGTACTCAGCCGTCACACACGGGCCCGGCAGCTTGCCCTGCTTCCGGACAGCAGCAAACCCAATACCCAGCCGCAAGGCCAGACCAGGACCAAAGAGAAATCCACGAGCATCAAGCCCGACAATAATATCGGGCATATCGTTTTTGAAAGTCTGTGCAATCTGCATCTCGAGGGCGGCAACGAGCGTGGTATGCGCATCGGGGTTGACGAACAAGGGCATGATGTCGACGAACTCGATACCCGGGACGGGGAAGTCGGAAAACTGGCGGAGATGGCCTCGGAGCTTCACTTTCGCGCTGGCGAGTTCGGCGGCGGTGGCGGCGGAGGAGGCGGGCTGCCTTCTCGATACAGCTTCATCATCGTGGGCTGGAGCAGAGCGTGTCTGTACAGAGGACGACAAGTCTGAGGGGAGGACGTTTGAAGATGGCTCGCTCATTGTGAGGCACGGGGGAGGGGGGGGGGGGGGGGGGGGA
>SRPP01000154.1:0-49464 GCA_018360055.1 Claviceps monticola
TGCTGTTAGGGCTACAGCAGGTTATACAGCCAAATCATAACAGAAGTGGGCGGACGTGGTCCGTGCACCGTTGCCGAGAAAATTGTGTAAAGGAGAGAGTTGATCGCGGGACCCTGTATAGTGGGTCTAGTGCCTGCCGGGTAACCCGACTCCAGTGACCAGCCAGTAGACATGTGGTGAGTGGGGTTTGCTCCGGGTACGGGCATCGTACTCCGTACTCCGTACTCCGTATTGATTCGTGTTTCGTTCTTGGCCGATCAATTCCTCGAGGCTGGAACGTCTTGCCATGATGAGAAGGGTGTGCGACCTCACACGCAACTGGGCCATGTGTCGCTTACGAGGCTGTGGCATGTAAGCTGGGGAAGAAGCTTAATAGAGTTAATTGGCTTGGCCTTGCTCATCACGGGTGTCTTCATGAATCGCTCACGGCTTCATCGCGGCTTAATCAACGGATTTCTCACAGCCTCACTGCGGCTTGCTGATAGCTGGCTCATGGTTTGTTATAGTTTTTCGAACATCTCACGGCTTGATTACGGTTTGATCACGATTCACAGCTTCATCATAGCTTGACCACAGTTTTGTCACGGCTTGATTAAGGTTTGAACACAGCTTCATCACAGCTTCATCACAGCTACATCACAGCTACATCACAGCTACATCACAGCTACATCACAGCTACATCACAGGTTTGTCACGACTTGCTTATAGCTGGCTGGTATGTAGCTGGCTCAATAGCTCGCTTGTATCCTTGCTCACAGAACAGTCACAGCTCACTTAGTTACAGCCTGCTTATAGCCCGCTACCCATCTCGCCCACCGGTCGAATACCCGGCGCATCAACAAGTCAACCGTCGGCTCCGTCTGACACCCGCATTTTAATGTTCACGGCCGTGTGTCACGTGGTGATGCCACGACTAGTCCTACTCACTATTCCACTTACCGTCACACTCATCGTGATTCTCGTTGGAGCCCTCACTTTCGCCCTGCGCCCGCTCCTGCTCCCTCTGCGAGACATTCGCCGACTCCCCACCATCCCCTTTTGGGTTGCCTTGCTGCCGTTCATCCGCGATGTCGATCAGCAAGAGACCTTCAACAGATACATCAAGGAGCCCGTGACGAAGCACGGCGCAGCCAAGATCTTCTTCGCCTCCCGATGGAACCTTCTTGTTCATCGCCCGTCGTACGTAGCCGAGATCTTCAAGCGCGAAGACATCTACCAGAAGAGTGGGAACCAGAAGAAGATTCCCCATAGTGTCTTGGCTGCTCTCACAGGGGACAACATCATATCGAGCCGGGGCGAAACCTGGAAGAACTATCAACGCGTCATCAAGCCTGGTCTACAAGCTGGCGCCGATCTCGGTGTATTGCTTGGCAATGCACACGCGTTACGTGATATCCTCATCGAGGCCCAGGCACAGTCTCCGCGTGGCGGAGTTGGCATCCAGGCAAGTATACAGAGATATACGATTGCCAACTTTGCGCAGAGCAACTTCAATGTCGATTTCGATGTAAGTCAACCCCAACTCCCGTATCCCTGGTCCTCTCTCTCTCTCTCTAAGATGGACTGATGACGGTGGATCCCAACTAACACCGGACACACATCTGGGTGGGCGTAGACCCTAAAATCCGACAATGCACACATTCACCGCATACAGTACAGGATCAAGAAGGAGATATTCAAGCCTATATTCCTGAATTTTCCGTTCCTGGATACCTTGGGGTTCCCGAGTCGCCAGAGAGCGCGGGAGCTAGCTTCTCATTTCACTGATCAACTCGTGTCCGCGCTAGAACGCACTGACACTTGCCTTGGAGATGGAGCGAATTATGCCAAGAGCAAGCTACCCAGGGCGCTCCTCAGTGCCCGACAGAATGGAACATTCACAGAGAAGCAATTCCGTGATAATGTGACTATCCTGTTTGTGGCCGGCCAGGAAAACCCGCAGTTGGCCATTATTTCGACGTTGTATCTACTCGCAAAGCACACTGTACGTCAAGACGTCGGACGATGACTCATGAACGAAAGCCGGCATGCCGTTTTAGTCAACTTGCTGACGCATCACTCCTCACAATCTAGAGCGTACAAGACGACTTATACAAGGAGATTCTAGCCTATGACGAGGGACCCATCAGCCAGGATGGCCTCCATTCCATGCCGCTGCTATCCGCCGTCGTGCTGGAAAGCCTACGACTCTTGCCACCCATCGGACAACTAATCAACCGCCAAGTTTCACAGCCCGTGTGGCTCGGAGGCGAGATATTCGTACCGGCTGGCACATACGTAGGATACAATTGCTATTCCACAAACCGCGACTCTGACGCGTGGGGGCCTGACTCGAATGAGTTTCGGCCACAGAGATGGGGTCTCAACTGCCAGGACATCCAGAAGGAGTACAGACGGAGGAGGTCTCGGGCGGAGTTTATCTCCTTCCATGGGGGCCAGCGGGCATGTCTCGGGGAACGATTCGCCTTGCTGCAGCTCAAGACCACGTTGTATGTCCTTGTCAAGAGCGTGCGGTGGAGGCTGGATCCCACGTGGCCAGATAGAATGACTCCGGTAAGTCTGTGGCGCTCTTTTTACACGGGTGTAGCGCTTTAACTGACTACGAGATTCCGTCATCTTTTACAGGCCGGTCCTCTGTGTCCAAGGAATCTACACTTGGTTTTTGAACGACGAATGGCGTCATGAAGACCCGTGCATGGCCCCCGTTCCCCCGGTTCAGGGCAGGGAATCCGGGATTTGCCCTTCAAGTGGAAAGTGGTTGGTCAGAACACACGGGAGAGGTGATGTGATGACAGCATGTATAGAGTTGGATAGGATGGGTGTCAGCTAGATCTCCGAGTCTCACCCAGCTGCATGTGTATGCCGTCTGACACACATTCGCTTACATCAAGCCCCATACATGCATTCATTGCATTGTATGTATGCATTCATTGCATTGTATGTATGCATTCATTGCATTGTTGTGTGCATGCAGTCTTGTAAATACTCGGATCCTGGCGAAATGCAGAGTATGTATCTACAGAATTCCCCGCCGATTCCGACTCCATGTACCCGGACTCTAGATCTGAAACAAAGGCAATCCGAGCCTCAAGGCATTTGCCACCTTTTCTCATGCATCCACTATAGCTACTACAATGTCGCACAAGTGAAACGGAAGCCAGCTGAATGTCGTCACGCTTTCCCCAGAGCTTCGTATTGCGCCATAGAACAATGCAGGTCAGGTCACTGGTCGATACTTTTTAGTGCTCAAGTCTCACTCTGCTATGCAGTACGATTTCTGTACATGTATGCATGCACAACTGTACGGCATGAAGTCCACACGGGGATACTGCCTCATGCGCACGTCGCACAACAGCATGTTCCAGTGATCCAGTCCCTCGGGGTAGTGCATCTCATGTTTGTGTTGTGTCTGACCTTGGAAAAATTGTGCCCCCAACCGCAGAGAACATGTTTCGTTGTGGCTATGCTACGGCTACGCGATGAATGTTGCCGTACTCTTTGTCGCCGACTCGCGTCATGTTACCTACATTTGTGCAGAGCACTGGACAGCAACCTGGCCACGGTTTTTTTTTTTTTTTCGGTTTTCGGTGCTTGTAGAACCTCTGATAGTATACGGACAAGGACGGACGAGGCGTTGGCGTTGGCGTGTGCATCCCTCGTGTGAAGTTTCAGCGTTACTCCTCCAGGAATAAGCTGGCTGATTCCTCTCGTCTGTTCGACGTCATTTTTTTTTTCATTTTGAGTCTCAAACACTATACAAGTCCGTCCGAAAAAAAAAAATGCCAGGTTTCGGTTCGGGATAGAGCCGCCAATGATTATCGAAAGGTTGCGAAGACGGTAGGCCGCCCCGCCCCGGCTTGAGCACACGGCCGCAGTTCAAGTCCAATGTCATATCCTATAATGTGGTGTTTTTTTTTCCTGGCAGCTTTGGATTTCGTCGGGAGACTTCCTTCGACTTGCCTTGGGTGGCGAAGCCAATCTTCTGTTGTTGACCGGGCTTGTTCGCCTTGCACGATGCGTCGTGAGTCATGTCAGTATATCTGTCTTAGTCAAGATGTCCATGGAGAAACCTTTGATCTTCCAAGCGCTGTCACCTGTGCTGCGTGCACTTCAGAAGTTCAGGCATGGAATTTTCCACGGTCTTGATGGTCTGAGAGATCCATATTACATCTTTGTAATCGAATCAATAAGATCGGGCCTTTGCCACGGCTTTGATGGTCCAAGACATCCAGATTACATCTGGCAAAGGCACGATGTTGTTAATTTGGTTCCAGAAATGTCATCTGAATGGCTCAGACCATCAAGGCCGTGGAAGATTCCATGCCCGAAGTTCACAGCTCTTCAAAGGGGTTTCCAAGGATATCTTGACTGAAACAGATAAGCTGTATGGAGAACCGAAAAAGAAAAAAAAATGGACTCACGGCCGCACAACACGCGGATGCGCTCGACATATCTCACATACGAGGCGGATGAAAAAGTAGTGTAGGGAGGGAGACTGCATTATCGATGCCAACTACGGCGGAAGATATGTCCACGCAGCAAGAGGCGCCGGCGAAACAAAAGGCAAGCCCAGCCGCCATCTTCACAGTCATCGTCTTGTCTACCACCGTCTGGGCAACTGACTATCACAGCTCTTCAAAGGGGTTTCCCAGCACATCTTGACTAAGACAAAGCTGATATACGTACGAGGCGGAAGAAAAAGTAGAGTAGGGAGACTATATTGGCGATGTCAACTACGGCGGGAGATACGGAGTACATCACGCAGCAACAGGCGCCGGTGAAAGTTGAAACAAAGGCAAGTTCATCCGCTATCCTCGCAATCCCCGTTCATCTACCACACCATCTGGGCAACTGACCACGTCTTGTGCAACACAGTACCCAGGAGATTGGACGTCAAGAATAAGGGCCAATGACGCCGCTTTGGCCGAGTGACTGCATCAGTCGTGCTTGGTCTACGTGCGGCTGTGGGGTTCGTGTCACCGGCCCCCGTTCTTGATATCAGATCCTCCGGGTTTTGTGTTGCACAAGACTTGATCAGATGCCCAACTTCCAAGCGGTGGTAGATGAAACGGGGACCGTGAAGATGGCGGCTGGAATTGCCTTTGGTTTCATCGGCGCCTGTTGCTGCGTGATGTACTCCGTATCTCCCGCCGTAGTTGAAATCGACAGTGTAGTCTCCCTACTCTACTTTTGCTTCCGCCTCGTACGTATATCAGCTTATCTATCTTAGTCAAGCGCCTCTTATTGCGTTGGCATGTCTCCCGCCGTGGATTATATCTTCCGCCTGCTGGAACGGGATGAGTCCCTTGGCCTGTCAGACATGTTCCCCCCGCTGGTGGTTGGAGAAGCCGTTGGTGAGATTCATCCTCAAACTGACTCAACGATGACTTGACTTCGACATCATCGATGTCATCTCCATTTAGTTCTCTCCATCAAATGTCCATGTTTGAGCGGACGTTTGTATTGATGTAGTATGTACATGCAAAGTTGTTGTTGGCTATCAGAAAAGATGCGATCAAGGATGTTCTTCAAGGTCTTCTCCTTAATCCGCGACGCCGGTAACCTGGAACAGATACCTGTTGAATCTGTTTGTAGTCACTTTCACCTCGCAGTCCATCTTTTGGCTTGAGAACTGTCGAAGTCCTCGGCTGTCGGATGGCCGAGAGGCTCCTTTATTGCAACGGATAGAACAACAGGTTATTTACCTTTTTGCGGCTGTTATCTAGGTCTTTAAGGTGGGGCTGTGGACTGTCGACTTCTTGACGAACGCGACGCCAATCTAGGAGACCTCGTCCAGGCTATCATACAGGCATGAGGGCGGCAACGGTGGGATTCCGTGGACTTCACCAGTCCAGATGGCTGCATGGATGGGTACAGCCGCCATGACAGAAGTACAGTGCTGACAAAAGCCTGCTAATCGGGTACTGTAGCTTGATCGGATACGACGTGGGAAGACACGTTGGAAGACATTGGTAGCGGCTTCAAAACGTGCGACGTGATGTTAACGAAGGATGAATAACTTTCAACGTTAGAAATTTAGAAGTTTGCTGGTTTTTGCTTCCCTAGGACTCGGACAAACGTTAGATCCACTCCGTCAAAGCCGCCAGGACACCACCAGGTGAAGTGTTTCGTGTCCTTAGTTTTATTACGCACGCAGGCGATTGCTCTGAACGCTCTGATTGAACGGCACTTCAAAGTCCAGACATGGTAAAGCCACACAGCGCCCATTTTAGCAGACGACTATGCAATTAATAATGCAGGGCAAATGCCAAAGTGCACTCGACATAGTCTCACGTTTGGCTACGGAATTCACCACGTTGATCAGGGTCCTCTCCTCGTCCTCCTAGGAGATCTGGACTCAAATCAAATTGACGAATACATTCCGACGATGCTCAATGATGACACAATCTTTATGCACCATAACGCGCTCCTTCTACACACCTAGAAACGTGAAGCAATACCTCGAGAAGCTAGGTATGTTTACGTATTCTGGAATGGCCGCCGTATTGTTCTCGACCAATTTGCAGCGCGAGTTGTTTTGAACAAGTTTGAAGCTGCGGCTATCTATACCCTAGGTAATCTTCAAAGCACCATACTATTTTTAGTTCTGTTGAAGGAATAACTGTATCCAGGTCACGTGTACTCCGTGATGTGCGAGAGATGTGAAGACTTTTCCTCCCCCTTCATATCCACCGAATAATCTAGTAACTAGTTCTTAAACCAATATGTATAAACACTCCCCATTCCCCCCCCCCCCCAGATATTGCTGCAAGGTCCTCGTATCACGGCCATACCGTGATATAGGGATCTAGATTCAATAAGTTCCACATATTCCTTGATACCCTCCTTCCAACTTGACACCCTGATATTCGCTGGCGAGCTGTTTCTTCGACGACTAGCGGGTTACTTTTGATCGCGATGTTCGCTACACTACATAAAGCCGTTGACGTAGGCATTGGCTTGGATAGCTACGGACTGCGTCTTCAAGGCTAGCTACTTCTGCTGCCGATAGACGGTGCTTGGCTTCGTGTGCATATATCGCTGGTCAAAGTGCATTCGCATTGGCTTGCCTTATCGTAGTGTGATCAGAGAGTGCCGTCCAACTTTCCATAAGAAGATAAACCGGTCAAAGCAATAGCACATAGTTCGAGCACATATTTTTCAAAGAACCTTGCTTGTCTAACGGCCGGCTCAAGACTGGCATGCTGAGCAAGGGCTCCCAAACGGAGGACATTCCCAAACGGAGGACATTCTCAAACGGCGTGCCTGCATGTTCGTCCTGTGTAGATTTTGACACAAGCCGGAATCAATGTTTTGCAAGAGGCGTGGACTGATCATAGACTTCTCGTTCCAGATGATGTACTTGAGGTGGTGCATCTCGTTTGATCTGTCACGACTCACAGACCTTCACCTAGGTAGCTAGCTGGTCATCCTGCGTGTGAACGGCAGTCTCAGAACAAGTGAACCGTTGCTGCAATACCAACATATCACTGATCGTGGTATGTAGCTAAGTCTCGAGAATGTTATATGTATCCTGCAATGGCACTTGACATACATATCGTCACGACTCACGACTCACGACTCACGACTCACGTGCATTGCGGCTTGCGCCTTAGCGTGAGCGGCCCCTGGCGATCGTCTCCATCCCGTCTTTGACGTCATCACCCGATGTAGACATGCCCCTCCCCCGCCGTGTAGGCAGCGCAATTAAAATAAAATAAAAAACCATGAGAAGGATTGGCAACAACGCCATCACTTTGGGATTCTGATCAAATTATCAGGTGGGTTTTTTCTGGTCTGTTGTACTCGTCACACGTTTTGATCACATTGGTCACATCCGCCACGACTCACAACTTCTGCACGTGGACCGTTTCTATACCACCTCAACCCTCTTGGCTTCCCCTCGCTCTACTTCAGTCGCCTCTCTTCCAGTCGTCTCTCACTTCATCTTCCTCTCTTCATCCGCCTCTCTTCCAGTCGTCTCTCACTTCATCTTCCTCTCTTCATCCGCCTCTCCTCAGTCGCCTCCTGACCCTATACACCATGCCGTCTCCTCCCCGGATCCAGGTCAAAGGCCTATCGTACAAATTCCCCGACTACTCGACAGGCGTGCAGGACATCACGCTCGATCTGCCCCCACGATCACGCACTCTCCTCATCGGCGCCAACGGTGCAGGCAAGACAACTCTGCTGCGCCTCCTCGCCGGCAAGCGACTCGCGCCCAGCAAGACAATCGACATTTGCGGCGTAGACCCCTTCCAGGACTCCCTCGAGGGGGTCACATACCTGGGCCTAGAATGGGTTCTGAACCCGATTGTGCGCAACGACATTGGCGTCGTGGAGCTGTTGCGGTCCGTTGGTGGTGATGCCTTTCCCGACCGGCGCGATGAGCTCGTCTCTCTATTGGACATTGACACGAACTGGCGCATGCACGCCGTGTCGGACGGGGAGCGCCGCCGCGTCCAGCTCGCCATGGGTCTTCTGAGGCCGTGGACGGTGCTGTTCCTCGATGAAATCACCGTTGATCTCGATGTGCTCAGCCGGGCTAATTTCCTCGCTTGGCTGAAGCGCGAGACGGAGCAGCGCGAGTGTACGATTGCGTATGCGACGCATATTCTGGATAATTTGGCGGGTTGGCCTACTCATCTTGTGCATATGCATCTCGGTACCGTCAAGGAGTTTGACGAGGCGGATAAGATACTCGGCCATATCGACTCTTCGGTGGGACAGACGGGCAACAGTCGCTTGGGCGAGCTGGTGTTGGGCTGGCTGAAGGACGATTTGGCGGCCAGGGGGCCGAGGAGCCATCTCAAGCTCGGGTCTGAAGGCAAGACGTATGGGTTTGGAGGGAAACAGGTCGGGGGGTATGGCGACGAGTCGAAGCATAAGGAGATGTAGAGTTGTCTTGTCGTGTTGCTCTGCTAGATGCCGGTTGGCGTATTGCAAGACGTTGTTTATATATGGCAGTCGCTGTTTTGTACATGGCAAAGGAATAATTCAGAATTCTCACCCGTCTAACAGGCGCCGTAACATTCCCAGCTCATAAATGGGACACGGCCTGCATTACATTATTTGCACCTCATTGTAGATAGCAACAGCGTGTATTATAGTCGTACTTCTAAATCGGTTTAATCAGGAAGTACCACCAGTTCATTTCAGCATAGGCTCACCAGGAACGCTTGGTCGGAATAAGATGCTTTTTGGCTTCTCTTATATCCCAGCCTACTTACTAAACACTTGAACTGCCAATCCGCAGCGAGATCTGCAGTCCCAAATATCTCCTCCGTCTCTCAAAATGCTAAATCCTCACAAAGTTCCCATCTAAGTATGCTTGACGCCCCTCCCTGCCTTAGTTAGGTATCCCCAACCAAAAAGACCCCTTCTTTATGGAATCTCATCACCCAAACGCCGGAACGCCAGGAGAACTTGCTCCAACACATCATTATGATTACTTTCCTCGGCAGCTCACTCCCCACACCGACCCTCACATCTGAATCGGCGTCCCCTGAATACTCAACCTCCCATCAATAGACTTCCTCAGCACCGTCATAGCATTCTTCAGCAGCTCCGCCACGCCAGGAAACCCAGCATCCGCCAAATTCCGCAGCACCTCAATTCTGTAGTCCTGCCAGCTAAGCCTCATGCCACCCGCATTCGCCAGCCTCGTCAAACTACTCTGCGTGACCGGGCCCCCATGCCGCACCCGTATCGACTTATCATGCTCTATCGCATCATCCTCCAGATCCCGCACGCGTTCAATGCTCTGGTAGCACAGCAGGGGAGAATGCGACAGCGAGAAATATGAGTTGAGAGCCAGGCTGCGGTCCACAGAAATTACATACGTGGCGAGGGCCTGGATCGTGGCCGCGGAGAGGGTACACGCGCGGGCATTGGTATCACTGTCGTTGAAGGCGCGGTTGCGCCAGAAACAATTGCACACGTCCATGATGTACCCATTGAATAGGTCCACAAACGAGCGGTCGTAGGTATGGGAGTCGATTCGGTGGGGGCCGTCGTCCGTGGATGTTACGGGGCGTGGCCGAGTCGCGACGGCGGTTTCGATGCCCTTCTTGTAGACTGCTAGGATGTAGCACATGCGGGAGACGGTGGCGAGGGAGTTGTTGAAGAGGAATGTGTATATGAGGGGCGTGGGGGGAAGTTGGATGCGTATGTAGCGCTTTAATTTGTCGTCTGTTACGAGACGAGCGGCTTGTTCGTAGAAGTCTAGCACGAGGCTGTCGCTCGTTACGGAGGGGAAGGTTTGTAGGAGGGTTAGGGAGAGCATGTTTACGTGCGCGGTCAGCGCGGAGACTGTGTGGCTTGCCATTTCGGGTATCGTGTCGTCGGACTGTAGGATTGTTGTCCAGTGTCGGAGGAGGTGCGTGTACATCTTTAACAGGCCGAGCTGTGACGCCGGGGCGTAATCCTGCACTGCGGCCTCGAGAGGCTTGAATATATGCTGGTGTAGTTCTGTGTCTCGTCAGTCCAGCTTAAGCCTCAAGCCAATTTCAGCTTTGAATTCAATTGCCTCCCTTCTTTAATGGCAAATTGGTGCTAGTGTCAGCCAACGTACCTTTAAAGTTGTGCAACGGCACAAAGCCAAGAATGTCAAACACCGTCTCTCTCCTGCCCTCCCCTCCCCAGATCTCGAAGAAGCGGCTGAAGAAGCCGAGGAGTAACGGCGGAATTGTCCTCGTGCGTATGACGAATTCTCTGGCCACCTCGAGGACTTCCCACAAGGTGGCCTCGTCCGAATCGCCCGTCATCACCTCCTGGAACACAGCGCTAAGCCAGTTCGATATCCGCTGGTACGACTCCGGGTTGGGCCGCAGAATGAGAAGCTTTTGCAGCAGCGGGTCTGCGAGAACAGCGACAAGCTGGTTTGGCAGTTCCAGCTTGTCCATTTTGGATACAAAGCTTGAGACGTCTTCGACTTCTTCCAGGGTGACGGATTCCTACGACGAGGTGAGTGAGTTGAATTGGTCGCGGCAATGCTAGAAGTGCCAAGTTTGGAAGCGTGATGGCTTAACTTACCTCTGTGGCATGGGACGTCAGTACAGTAGGCACGGTTTTGTTCCTCTGAGCACGGTTGACAGGCCGATTGACCCTGAAACCGCTCTGAGGTCCCGTCGCGCGTCGTTCGGCAGCGCGTTGACGATGATCATCTTGTATCTCATCCAGTCTCGAGCGCCACAGCAAATCCGGGTGCTTTTTCCATGTGTTAGCCAGTTGATCGTCTATAATAGTCACCCATATCCCCCCTGCCCATCCCGCCATCGTGCCCAGTATCAAGTAACGTCTAGGTAAATGTGTTTACCTTGAATGCAGACGCCTTCCCGCGAACAGCCTCTCCGACAATAATCTCCGGATAGTAATCCTTAAACACCCGCAGCAATCCCACAAGCGAGGGATCATTGCCCGTCTGCCTCGATAAATTCAACCTATCCCCATCACAGTCAGCATGATCCCGTAAAATACCCTGAACGGAACGGCACAGACACAGCCACAGACGCGCGCAGCAACTCACAAAGCTTGAATCCTAAACGGCCGAACATGCCTCCTCCTCGTAATCAACGCCAGCAGATGCGCCAGCTGCGGCCTCACAGCCGCCGTGTCCAACAAATTAAACAACACCGCATACGCATGCGCCAAGACCACCAGTCCATCGAGCACATGATACACCATGACCAGCCACTTCAGCAGCGCGGCCTGTAGACTCAGCGACGCCTTCAAGGTGCCATGCCCGAGGGCAGATACCACCCGTAGGACGACATCAGGCGAGACCCTCTCGGCGGGGTATAGATTGCGGACTATGCCCGCGAGACTCGCTTGGTCGAGATAGTTGGGCGTTGTGACGAGGTCGATGAGGCGATCGAGCGCGGCGGGGAGGAGACCGTTTTCGTAGGCGAGAGAGGAGAGGGAGGCGACGGTTGGCTTTATGTTGATGGCGCGGGCTTTGGCGGGAAGTTTGGAGGCTGGGATGTGGTGCGTGTTAGTCTTTCATATTTGTATCTTTTATGTATCCATCCTTCGTACTTTCTTCTTTATAGTAGTCTCGAAGGGGGATTGCGTAGGGATTGCGTAGGGCATTCAATTCCTGAAATGACCCCCAATCAGAGCCCATTCCTACGCTGAAGACAAAAAGAGTACGCGCTTTGGTGTTGTTACCATACCATTAATTACATCTTCAATCAGGTCATTGATGTTGTCGTCGGCCATCGTCGCGTCATCCGTGGTATCATCCGAACGTGCTATCACGAGACATCTCGTTGGGTTTGCGCGCGAGGGCTCTTCCCAAAGGATGCGTGCGATGCGATGCGATGCGATGCGATGCGCTCACAATGGCCGTGGATTGGAGCTTTACAGACGCGACGTTACGTGCGCCGACGCGTTGTCATGTTTGATGTTTGAACTTATTTCCTCGTGGCTTCGGGCGGGTATTTATGGGGCAGTTCGGCTGGCTTGAGCCTTGCATCTGTATGTACCTGTGTATGTATATATGTACACAGCTTACACATTTATTACTGTAACGCTGATCAGCATTTCACAAAATCGTGTTTGTTTTCTTGCCAACTTTTACCGACGCAATGCAGAATCCTTCATATTATTAACATCAATAAACAAGTCTCCCTACATCCCATCAAAGAATCCCTCTTTGCTACTGTATCTAGTTTTCATCGTCCCTGTTCGACGTCATCGGCCCAAACTCACTCATCTGAAGCACATCCACCCATGCATTCCATGTACACGTCCGGCAGATAGAGAAATTAAAGTTACGTGAGAGTGCCCGAAGTTTTGAAGAGAAAAAAAAAGAACGATATGCAAACTTGCACTAGCGGTGCCAAGACGATGCAATAACTAGGTACCAACCATTTGCAACACATGGCTAAAAACAAAATCATCGAAAACTTTTGATGGCACAATACCGACCCTCCCAGGTTTCAAACGCCGTGAAAATTAGCAGCCCGTAAAGCGAATATGTCGAAAAGGATTAAAACAAAATGATGTCGTAGCTCGAACATCACATCGCCAGTCATCCCCTCCCTCTCAACAAACAAATGTACGTGAATGCAAGTAGAGCCCAGACCCTTTCGAGAAAGTGCTACGCCCATTTAGAAAAGTCAATCGACTCAACCAGCGGATTCGCAATACTGAAATGTCCCGTCTCCGTCTCATGCGTCGACGTCGATGTAGAAAGCACACTCGACCGCACCGACGTCTGCTCACTTGTGCTCGTGAAAAACGTCGCCACACTCGATCGTCGAAGACTACTAAGACTGTCCCTCACGCTGCTGCCAGGACGCGAGGATTCAGGCGAGTGGACTTGCTGAGACGACGACGAGGTAGGTAGCGGCGACGGCGCCGTACTGGCCGTAGGTTTGGGTCCATATCTTTCCCGGAGACGCTTAATCTCTCGCAGTCGACCGGTCCAGGAACTAATATGCTCTCCACCTTCACGAACATTCCATACGTGGCAGAAGACGGATGCGTTGAGCGCGACAGCGCGAATGAAGCCCGGCAACGCGTTTAGAGAAATCATCTTGGTTTCTGATGTGGGTGAGATTTCTGGGAAGCCAGGCTTGCTCAAGACCTGCACACGGTAGAAGGGCTGGCCGCGTAAGCCACCGAAACTGGTCGTCGTGCGAGTAGCGATGAAGGAGGCGCGCGAGGCGGGCGTGATGACAATGTTGACGTAGTTGAATTGACTCGGGAAAGTGTTAAACCCGAATGGCTTGCCGGAATCGTTGAAGATGATATTGACAAAGTCGTTGCCAATGTGCCGTTTCTTGAGAGTGCATTGCGGATCACGTTCCAGGTTGGTCGGCATTTGAGTCGTCACATGGAAGACAATTTCCGTCACTCTGTCTCGCCAGCAAAAGGTATACTGCCCGTCCGTGTCGTATTCCCTGTCCAATCCTTGTGTGTTGAACGTTGCGCCTTTCAGCTTCGTCAAAGTGCCCAGATTGTTCAAAAATTCGGTGTAGTCGCTGCTTCCGCAAACGTTGGCTAGGATTTCCGCTTCACCAGTCTGCTCCTCGCCAATGTAAATCACACCGACCTTGTGGCCGTCCACGCTTGAGCTCCTGTCAAAAACTCTGAAGGCGCGATCAATGGCTTCCTCGTCCGGGAGCGGAATTGGCCGGGTTGACTCGAAGCTCTGTGGTACTGGTGAGATGAGTTGGAGAAGAACATGGCTCGGAAGCACAGCGTTAGTGCTCGCCTGGCCTTCTCTACTCACGTCGACGTGATTCTCAACCTGATGGGGTGGCGGCGGCGTGAACGTCTCGCGAATCGTGTATGCTGATGTTCCAGATGGCTGTCTCTTGATTATCTGTGCCCATCCAGATGATGTGGCTTGCTTCACTGTGACAATACTATTGCCAACTAGCCACTGCTTCCTGACGATTTCTCCAAAGCGTTCTTCAGTGAAGAAGGGGTCCTCAGCAGACTCATCCGCGTCGGCATACGTAACCCTTTGCATGAAATCAATAGACGTCAATGCTTGTTCATCAGCCGTCTGTGGAACATTGTCGGAGTCGGAAAAGAGCTTCTTCGCGATCCATCCAACATGCGCAGCTCTATCCGCCAGCTTGAGCGCGAGAAACCAGAATAGAATAACATGATATGCTAGCGCGTGGACATACTGCGGGGACTCATCAGATGGCGCAGCCGTGTGTGAAGCATCTGTCCAACCGGCACCTGGTGTCCCCGGAGTGGATGGCTCGCTGTTATGGCTGTTGCGGTTGGATCGTCTCTTATCTCTGGCATATTCCAGGTACCGAAAACAGATGGCGAATACGATTCTGTACTCGTCTTCCCGAAAGTTGACGTAGACATGGTGCAGGTGTCTCAAGCACGCCAGAAATTCAAGAATGTGCACAGATACATGAGGCTGCGTGATACTGGCCGCCATTTGGTTAAGCATTTGTATCAGCGACTTGCTCGTGGAAAGTGGAAGCTCATGGCAACAAATCGACAGAGCGTGGATACAATACTTGGCTGTTCGTTCCCAGGTACCGATTCCGAGAATGAAAGTCTTGACAATCTCGTCCTCGTCACCTTTGCCAAAGTGTTCATGGTAGCTCAATATCATTGTCAAGCTATGGAACAAGCAAATGGCCACGTCGGCTCGTCGGAGACCAGCGTGAAACGGAGGTTCTAGAAAACTGTTGGTTCGTATCTGCTCGCATACCGTGTGTCGCAGTGTTTGAATTTGCGGTATGGCAGCACTGAATATTGCGTGGTTGCTGAGCTGGGCTGGCAAATGGACCAAGGTGAAACTGTACACCTCCCAGTCGCTGTCTTGAAGGATTTCCAGCACAGCATCGAGCCAGATGCTAACATCAAGCACGGATGCCCTGTGTACTTCATCGCTGTAAAGGATCTCATCCTCCTCGTCATTCAGATCCTCGTTCTTGTCATCGTTGTTGTTATCATAAGACGTCTCAAGTGTCCAGCGATGTGAAAGTAGCACAGGACTGATGGAGGTTGGAATATCGTCAAGTAAATTGTTGGCATCAGGACATCTCCACAGCTGGTATTGTCTCCCAAGTCGGCCTCTCGGGCCGCTGGGTGATCGAAGTGGCATCGTTCGGTCTGGTATTTGGGTCTGTCCTAGAGATACGCCGCGAGAAGTTCGAGGATGAGTGCTATACTCACTGCGCGACA
The DNA here is from genome assembly GCA_018360055.1 of Claviceps monticola. Lineage (NCBI taxonomy): Eukaryota > Fungi > Ascomycota > Sordariomycetes > Hypocreales > Clavicipitaceae > Claviceps > Claviceps monticola. The sequence goes on from SRPP01000154.1 coordinate 15,670, forward strand.
GTCGAAAAGCATGTGCAGCGTCTCCAGCCTGCTTCTTAGCATACGATGCGTCAGTACGACACATAGCAGTCGCCAGATATGTATTGTCCAGGTCATCTGTCACAAAAATTCTGTGGGCCCAATCGGCACGGAGTCGAAAAAGAAGTTTCATTGCAGTAAGTCTGGCATCGAGTTCACCCTGACTTTGCTTGGCAATGTCGACCAGGACATTGAACAGCTTCACACTTTTTCGACTGTGAAAGTTCATGGTCCGCAGAAACATCCTGACATAAGCCGTAGCCACCACATTAGAAGGCGACTGCGACTGTGTCCGACGCGAGATTGGCGTGTTCATGTTGGTCGGAGAGACGGCGATCGACAGGGCCGGTGATGACAAAGGAGACCTGGATCGGTCACCAAGAACAATAGACTTCAGTGCTCCGACAACAAAGTCGAAGAGTTCCATATCACACGACACGACGACGGAGACCATCAGCGACATGACGGCGTCAAGCACCAAGACGTCACCTTCCTCAACGATATTTTGCAATATGCTCTTGGCCAATTTCGGAATGAAGTTCTGCTCCGCACCATCGCCTACAAGATCGACAATCTGGTACGCGTCCATGGTAGCTCGCAAAGCCCTGAGTCTCGTATCCGAACTTCTACTTCGGTTACTGAAGAATGCTTCGAGGACCAAGTCTAGGTTCTCTTCCCACCTCAAGTCGGACGGAGAACAGCACCGAAATTCCTGGAAATAGTCTAAAACCGTTCTGGCAGTCTCATCCGGAAGCAACGGATGCACCATGGTGAAGAAATCAATAATGGTTTGCCGCGGAACAAAATCTTCAGACTTGTCCTTGATTATGGCGTCGAGACGCTGAATGAGCTGTACGAGCTCACGATGCACATTAGCCGCCTGTGATTCGTCATGAGAAGACTGTTGGCTGTCTGATGTGTCACTGATCTGTCGGTAGCAGTCAGCAGCCACATCCAGAGCTGCTGACCAGTCTTCATCAATCATCAAGCGATGTATACGGCCCTCTCCATCGTCAAATAGCGAGTTGGTTAGTTGTAGAATAGACACAAATACTCGCAATGACTTGGTGTTTCTCAAGGTATTTGACAAGCCGTCGACTAGCAAGGCATATGGAACAGCGGGATAGCCCTTTTCGGCGGGTTTCGACATCAGCTTTTGGAGCACGGCTAAGCTGCCGCGAATCTCCCTACTCAAGTCTTGGTCGTTGACGCCAGCCTGCAGATTCCGCAGCACATCAAGCATGATACGAACGGTGGCCTGTCCATTATGGGACGTGCATAAGGTGGCTATTGTCCGCCACGAGTTCTTTTGCAACCCTTGGACCATACTGTAAATGGAGCTGAGCACTTGAACGCAATCCTTCAGCTTACTTTGCGGAATAAACCCGAAAGTAACAATGGCGTCCAGCGCATTGATGCATGAGCGCAAATCATCTTCTTGGCTTGTATTCATGCATATAGTCAGGACTGTGTCAATAAGATCAGTCACAGCCGGTTCATCAGCTGTATTAAAACTGAACTTGATGACATCCAAAAGGAATGAGAACAGTTGGGCGAAATACTTGTCCTCTACTGCAGCTGCAGTATTCCCTCTTGTTGAACCACTTGCACTGCGAACAGAGTTCGGGTTTCTCCTCGCCGCTCTCGCCGCATTGTACGCATCGTCGAGCCAGATTGTGAGGAGGGGTAATAAGTCGTAGTCAAAGCCAGCGAGCACGCGACCGTGATTCGTCAGGCGCACAAGAGCCGCAAGCTGCAGGTGAAGGTCCTCAGGGTTGGCAGAAGCAGACAACGTTTGGAAGTACTCTTTCCGTTCCAAATCGGTTGATGATGAATGCTTTGCGCACTCGGTCAAGAGATCCCATCCCGCCGCCCTGGTTGACGGAGAATTGGATGGATTAATGAGATCCTTGGCGGCACACCATATTTCCAATATCGGGTCAAGAGGATACTCCGTAATGGCATTTTTGAGCGTCTTGACTCCAGAGATACGTTCGCTCGGAGTTCCATGCTTGAGAAGCTCAAGCGCATTCTTGTGATTGACCGACAGCTCTCGAGACTTCGTAGACATGGGACTGATGAATTCGGCTCGTGGCAAGGCTGTCGATGCTATCGATGAGGGTGACGGACCCCTAATGGACTTCGAGCTTGTCAAATTCCGAAACACACTTGCCAATCCGCTGGGGCGGCTCGATTCCGAGAGAGGGGAATCATCTTCTGGTCGCCTGGACATGTGCTCGTCTGCTACTGAGGTAACAGTTCGATGACGGGGGAGCTTGGACAAGTTGGGGCAATGTTCAAGAGGAGCCCGAAATCGACCATGCTCTTCAGTCGGGGTTGTCAAATCACCCGAGATCTGGCTTGGTCTGGTATTAGTAGTGACCTCTGAGAGCAAGCTTGGAATCGATGGGCAGTGGCCCGGGGCCGGTACTTCGCCGAGTGGAGACTCAAACTTGCCAGGTGATAGTCCAAGTTATCTATGTATGTAGTCGCTTTATCTGCATCAGATAGCGTCAAGGAAAGAGGCAGCGTGAGATAACAAGACAAAACCCGCAGGCCGCATCCAGCGTCGGATGATAAGAACTGGCAAAGTAAAATTCAAAATGCCGACCAGAGGCTGAGAGGATCGCTGAGTAGAGCACTGGGTTTGGCATGCAAAGCGGACAACGGAAAATGCGATCTGAGCTCGACTGCAGCGACTTGATCGCGGGCGAGATGTTCGATTAGGCGTCAGGGAGGAGACAAGCTTAGGTCGCAGCCTCAATGACTCCGAAAGAGAGCTAATGATGCAACGCGGAGTTGCGAATGCTTCAAGCGAGGTTATGAGCCTGTAGCTATGTACAGATACTTGTATACAGAGGCAGTGCATGTGACAAGACTTGTACTGATACGAGCGGACAAATAAAGTCGGCGAACGAGCCAACAGCGCCGAGCTCCAGTACAGAGTACGTACCGTGAATCGTGATTGGCTTCTCCGCACGTGGAACATTAAAGAACCCCCCTCGAACCGCTGGTCGCTTGTCCAACCATTCACCAGTCCAGTCCAGACAAAACAAACGCCAAAAAGCTCTCCACCTCTTGCAACAAGCCGCAAAACCACCCGTTGAACGAGCCGTGTCCGTCCTTAACATCCATACCACGCTGCAGCTCTCCCAGACGAGCGAGATTTTGCAATGGCGGCAGACATTGGTCATCTTTCGCAGCTGCTGAATGCCACCCTTGACCCGTCACAGCATCGCAAAGGTACGTCGGTCCAACGGACGCCGATGGCTGTATTTCCAAAACGCTGCTCCGGCCCCGAACACTAACATACGTATACGTCCTGTAGCCGAGAATGCTCTAAAGGAAGAGGCCACAAAGCCGAAGTACTCTCTGACGCTTTTGACCATCGTCAGCTCCGACAGTCTACCGGCGAACACGAGGCTTGCGGCCGCCCTTGCTTTCAAAAACTTCATTCGCGTCAACTATGTGGTTCGTTTTGGGACTCGGAATCCCCCGCCCGTGCTGACTGGTCCCATTCGATGCTAAGTGAAGCTACGTCGCTATATAGGACGAAGAGGGAAACTACAAGATTTCACAAGATGAAGTCCAAATCATCAAAGAGCAACTCATCGGCCTGATGATTTCTAGTCCGCCCAGTATCCAGAAACAGTTGGGAGAAGCCATCAGCGTGATTGCAGACTCTGACTTTTGGAGGCGATGGGAAACACTTACACAGGTAAATTTGCCGCGTGATGTTGCCATACGGGGGACAACGGGCTAACTTTAACTTGACCGCCTCCAGCAACTCGTGAGCCGATTTTCTTCAACCGACTCCAGAACCAACGTTGGTGTCCTCGAAGTCGCACACTCAATTTTCAACCGATGGCGCCCTTTGAACCAATCAAACGAGCTATATATCGAGATCAATCACGTCGTCAACACGTTTGGCCAACCTTTTCTTCAACTGTTTGCTGTGAGTTTGGACCAGGAACTCCAAGAGACGCGACGGAGTGCATGGAGATGGAGGTGCTGAATGCTGACGATTCGCGCAGACCACGGACAGCAAAATCGCCGAGTATGCCAACGACAAGGGCGCCCTCAAGGGATGGTTTGAGACGTTGGATCTGCAAATCAAAATCTTGCACGACATGTCATCCCATGATCTCCCTCCCATTTTCGAAGAGAATCTTGGCAGCATCTCGGAGTTTCTCCACAAATACCTGACTTACTCCAACCCGATCTTGGCGACCGACGACGACGACGAGGCTAGCATCGTAGATACCACCAAGGCTGATATCTGTGAGCTGCTAAACCTATACACCATTAAATACGACGAAGACTTTTCGAAATACGTGCAGCCTTTCATCACCAGCGCATGGAATCTGTTGACGGCGGTGGGCACACAAACCAAGTACGACAATTTGGTGAGCAAGTGCTTGCACTTCTTGACCGCCGTCGCATCCACCTCGGACCACGCAAATATATTCAACGACGAGAATGTGCTGTCACAAATTGTCGAGAAGGTCATTCTTCCAAATGTCGCCTTGCGTGAGTCCGACATCGAGATGTTCGAGGATGAGCCTATCGAATACATTCGACGAGATTTGGAAGGCTCAGATGGCGATTCGAGGCGGCGATCATCTACAGATTTCTTGCGCAAGTTGCAGGAACGGTTCGAGACACCCGTGACGAAGTCAGTCTCGAAATACATTCAGCATTATCTTGTACAAGGCAAGACAGACTGGAAAGCCAAGGATACAGCTGTCTACCTGTTTCTGTCTATAGCAGCCAAGGGAGCGGTCACGCAGGTACAAGGCGTCAAGACGGTCAACCCGCTAGTCGATGTGGTGGAGTTTTTCGAACAGCACGTTGCCCAGGACTTGATGGGCTCTGATGGCGTCGCACCCATCTCCAAGGTGAACGCTATCAAGTACCTGTATACCTTCCGCAGTCAGCTTTCAAAAGACCAATGGACTGTTGCGATCAAGCCGCTGATACAGAACCTGAATTCGCCGACCTACGTCGTCTACACATATGCAGCCATTGCGGTGGAGCGAGTCCTGTTCTTGGCCGACGACACTGGCACCCCAATGTTTCCACGCGCGGACATTGAGCCTTTCGCAAAGGACTTACTGGATCATCTGTTCAAGCTGATTGAGAGAGAGTCGAATGCCGCCAAGCTTCAAGAGAACGAGTTCTTGATGCGGTGTGTAATGCGAATTTTCATTGTCATCAAGGACGGTGCCTCCAATCTGCTGGACAGTGCCTTGACCCATCTCATTCTCATCACCAATGTGATGAAACACAACCCAAGCAATCCCCGCTTTTACTATTACCATTTCGAGGCTGTGGGTGCTCTTGTGCGCTACTGTGCACGAAATAACGCCGCCATCTTCAGCCAAAAGCTCTGGGAGCCCTTCAAGCTCGTTGTTGTAGAGGACGTTACTGAATTCGTGCCATACGTTTTCCAAATATTCGCTCAAATAATCGAGTCAAGCCCCGCGGATTCTGTCTCCGAGAACGAACTCTCTCTTCTGGGACCTTTGCTCGCCGCACCGCTATGGGAGACCCGCGGCAACGTCCCGGCATGCGTGCGACTTTTGTCAGCTGTCATTCCCAAGACAGCGAAACACATCCAAGATAACAATCAAGTGGAGGCTGTTCTTGGCATCTTCCAGAAGCTGCTTGCTTCCAAGAAGTCCGAGGCACAGGCGTTTGACATTTTGGACGCAGTCATCAACTCCTTTGCACCGTAAGTGAATTCTCCTATTCGACCTTTGTGTTGCACAACGCTCCTAGGCAGCATTTGAGGTAAAACTAGCCACTGACGGTTTTTTTTACAGAGCGGCTCTGGAAAAGTATTTTGGTACCATTATCCAGCTTTTATACACAAAACTCCAGGGTTCACCGGCGGATTCGTTCAAGATTCGCTTCGCCCGCTTCTTCCATCTCGTCAGTGCCAGACTCGAAATCGGATACGGCGCCGACTTCTTCGTCGCAAAATCCGACCAGCTCGACGCCCGTGCCTTTGCCCAGGTATACCCACCCTTTGTGCTTGCCGAGACGGAAAAGCTTGCCAAACCCGTGGACCGCAAGATTGCCGTCGTCTCCCTCACCAAGACGCTCTGCGACTCGCAGGTGTTTAGTGGGAAATTCATGAAGGGCTGGGCCAACAGCTGTCGCATCTTGCTGTTGCTACTAGCTAACCCGCCCGTCGTTGCGGCCGGTGCGGGTGACGAGATTATCACAGAAGCCTCGGTGGATGATATCGGGTTCGGTATGACGTATACTGCTCTCAATACGTGCAAGCCCCCCGCCCGGGATGACTTTTCGGAGATCCAGAACGTGGCGCAGTGGGTTAAGGAGTACATGGTGGCTGCGAATCAACGGCATAACGGCGCAATTGCGGGCTTCATTTCGCAGAGGTTGCCGCAGGAGCAGCAGAATGCTATTATGAAGTATCTTCAATGAGATGGCTGCGTTTCTTTTCTTTTTTTTTTTCGAATTTCCCAAAAGCTGGATGCGTTGGGGAGCGCGCTTTGAGGGAGTAGTTTGCATTGGCAAAAAGCGGTGGGTTTATATAGCCACGGCGTATTTCTTATGAGCTGCCGGGCCATATCAATCAGTTGTTCGCTGTAGTGGCTGCTGGGAGTTTGGGGGGGGGCTTTGGGGCTTGAGGGGTCGGGATGTTTTAAGTGCTGTGAAGAGGGATATATGATGATCTAAAAACGATGCCATTATGTGAGCACCCAGGGATGAGATAAGTGAAAACTAGCAAGGAGTGAAGAATTATCATGTAGGAGGGAGGGTACATGTACAAGAGAGAGAGAGAGAGAGAGGGGGTGGAAGGAGCAAAAACAATTTAAAACGATTCATGACAAGGACAAATATGATGAACCAGTGTTGAGGAGGGTTTAACTACATGGTAGAGAGAGCATGGGCGTAGTTGGTGCTTTAGTCAAGACTGGTCGGAATCGGTCTTCTTGAACACTCACTGTCTATTTGCTTGCTTACTTGTGTATCCTCCCTTCTCCTTTATCTGCCCAAAGCAGCACCTAGAAGCTATGTACTCACGAGTCACACGACATATACCAGCTTTCATGAACCAAAATTCTGGCGCAGACTCGTACAGTCATTTGACAATTCACATGTAAATTACATGATACGATAAGTAGTCTTGTGGTCTGATCATGAAAGATCATTACATTAAAGTATTATTGTATGAATGATCGTCATGCATGACACATGGCCATTCATTTGTACGGAGTCATGCCACTTGTGATGCTTCCTCGGCCGCCGGGGGTATTATCAAAACAGCAGTGTCGATACCTCCATGCCGCAAGGCGGGCTATCAGTGACCTTCAATGCTCTTGTGCAAGCAAGGGTGGATTCCCATCCCCGTTGGACTTCCATATTAATCGTTCCTTGACCGAATCTATCCCAGTGGTTGTCGCCACCTGTAGCGCTTTTCCCTTCGTGGGGCTCGCAGCTCGTAGCTGCTGTATCTCACAGTGGTACGCTATTATTTCTGTGTCTGTGTTCCGTTGTATGAGCAGTAAGACACTGGCATGCTGGGTAGACTCCCTCCGACGCACGTTTGTAGAGGGACTGCCCCTAAGTCGGACCTGCGTCAAGGGCTTCCGCATCTACAACGTTTCTCTGTGTCGTGTGCTGCGCGTGTCGTCGCAGCTGAAATGAGAGCGGCACCATAGCATGCTCCGTGTTTGCGCTCGATTCGTATGAGCAGCGAGGCATCTTATCGAGTACGTCCTAGGCCGCGATGTGCATATCGCGGACGGGCTTATTCGATGCGAGCCTGCATCAAGGGCTTTGGCATCTACAACGTTTGCCCGTGTCAGTTTGTCCGTGCCGGCGTGCCAGGTGGCTCCGTGTGTCGTGGCGGCCAAGTTAAAAACGGCAAGCAACTGCTCCATGCCGCGCTCGATTAGTACGAGCAGCCAGCCAGGCCCTTTTTGACGATCGGGGCTATGATTCATTCAAGCCCCTATCAGGCAATCACCCCTTGGACGAACCCACACCAATGGTTTTCCGCCGTCCATCGCGTGTCTCCTTGACTTCTGGCTCCGACCGTTGTCCATGACCTGAACCTAGCTGCGTCATATTTGGCCTCGGCGTCGACGAGCTAAAGTCTGCATCGATGCACTCTTGACTGCTTACTTGGCTGCTTGCTGCGCTAGTATTGGACTGCACAGGCAGTAAACTGGCACTCGATACTTCCTTGGTCAGCTCGGGGAGGCTTGACAGTTTGTCACTCGAATTGGAATGGCGATTTTCTGCAACGGAATCCATGCTTGGCGTAGGGAGGTGATTCGCACCCGTCATCGCGGTCGGCCTAGGATGGGAAGTACTCTGCGCCCGCGGGGGATGCGGCCTGCTCTTGGTTTTGGCGTGGGCGGTGTGCGGGCGCGAAGAGGGTGCCGAGTCGTAATGCGGAGCCATGCCGTCGTAGGATCGCATATGAGTTCGCGACACCGATGAGCGGTTAAGATTTAAGTTTGAGTGTCGGTCTGGTTCATGCCGGTCTCCGCCAGTGATGAAAGCTAAAGCACGCTGCGCAGAAGGCGACATGAGAGTAGCCATGTTGTCATTCTGCATCAGGTCTTGTGAGGCATCACATTCATCTGAGTCAGATTCGCTCTCTTTCTCGCCGCGTGTGCCATTGTCGTCGTCAAATGAAGTTTTTACTGCCAAGTTACGATCTTGCTTGCGGGTCGCTTGTTGATGTGATTGATGTGACTTGTGTTTCTGATGACGGTTTTGTTCGTCTTTTTGCTCTTGTCGTTGCCGTCGTCTCTGTTCTTTGTCGTCTGAGTCGCGCATCAAGGCGTCGAAGCGGGCAATGGAACTCAGTTTCTCTTGACCAGGAATAGGTGAGCCAGCTCCAGGAATTTGGCCCAGTTGAAAAGCACGATCCAAGATCGTCTCCCCTGGCGCAGGGGGTGAAGAAACATCCACGATGGGCGAGAGTGGTTGGCTTTGAGAAGAGCCTACACTATCTCTGCTCTTGATTGGAGAACTGATGGAGGATGACCAGCCTTTTGCGGAGGTCCACCCCTCGACGATCTGCCCTTGATACTCCCCCTGGAGGCCTGGAACCAGAATATCGCCGGGCATGATGGTGGTATAGTGTTGTTCCGGAATCGCATACGGCGTCCTATGAGTCGAATGATTGTTGCTGGACGGCGAAGAGAGGTCACTACGTCTTGATCGCAAACTCGGCGACTCAGAGCACAAGGTTGCGCAAGGATCCAAAGGCGCCGTCGAGTAGGCGGCGGCGGCAGATGAGTGCATGTGGTGAGGGCCTCGGTTGCTGCTGCCTGGTCGTGACACATGATCTTGTCTGTCGTAATTTGGGGTCTGGAAAAAAGTCGGAGAGACGGGTGAAGTAGGGCTTCCGACTGCATTGTTCACAGAGCTCTTCTTTGCCGTGATGAATCTAGCCCACTCGTGGAGGCTAGGATGATGGTCATCGGGCGGAGTGCGAAACCACAATGTCTTGACGCCCAAATCTTTGCTTGACATGAAGCCTGCGGCTCGACTGGATCGGCGCTTTCGTTGATTGTCACAAATCGTCACGACAAGAGTCGGAAGCACAGGTCCTTGCTTTCGATTGGAGACCTGCTGAACTTGACAATCAGACACATCGGATAGCAGCCATCGTTGTATGGGCTCCCAATCCTCCTGCCAGTAACGCTCATCGTTAGTCGAAAGAAGAAAGAAAATGAAAACGAGCTCACGAGCTCCGTGGCTCGGCTGATAGGCCGTCGTCCTTCATGTTACCTTGGTTTTGTAGACGGAAAGATAGACCTCGTCGGTGTCATTTCTGTTGACTGATTTCGAGATGACGCTATTGACAAGGCTGGAGGTAGTCCGGGAGAGCGCCTGACTCCCATGCCGATCTTTGCGCGTGTTCTGGCGGCATCCCACAGCGACGTATCTCGTCTACGTAGGGACAATTGAGGTTAGCTCTCCATGTCGTGGCGGGAGGCGACTGAATAGCGGCGTTCCTTCGGCAAGCAAGGCAGACAGCCTCATATGAGCCAGCTCGAGGGCATATATGCGCACCTTCCATGATTGTCTTCCTAGGATCTGACTCCGGTCGGGAGGAACTTGAAGGTAGCCATGCAAGCTGTCCATGGCCAGCGAACTGGGAAAGGGGGAGCAATTGCTGGCAGTAGGATTTGAGCAATGCGACTGATGGAGGGCGAATCGCTAGGGAACGAAGCGCATTATGAGCGCAAAGGCACGAAAAGGGACAGGAATTAAAGCGTCACAGTCCGTCGTCAGGAAGTCCTTGGTGCGTAGCGGAGGTAGTGAAGGACAATTAGCTGAGACGTGGTTGGCGCGATCGAAGGCCAGTCGAGCTTGAAGGAAGAGACAAGACCGAGACTTGCGACGCAAAGAGCGCGGAACCGTGAGAAGCGCCAGGTTGGACAGACAGGAAGAGCGGCGCAGAAGAACGGCCTAATTACAATGGCGATGCAGAACAAACGCGCGAAACAGCGCCCAGAAAATTCAGGAATCGCGACCAGGAACTGTACCCAGGAACACTGATGAGGAACCCGCGAACATCAGGAGAAGGTCAAGAATGGGTCGGCCTCGACGGTGTTGGACCAAAATCCACTTAGACCATTGGACGATGCCGGATTGGGCGTCGAGGCAGCAAACAGAGGAAGGCGTGGGTCGCGGCCCTGGACAAGGGACAAGGGAGGAGGACCTGCCCTGCCGTCTGCCGAACCTGAACGGCCTCCGTATGGTCATTGGTATGTTTGTACATAGGTACTGACCAATCTTGTCTCGTGAGTCTTGCCAGCTGCCCACTGCCTCGCTCATTCGCTCGTTTACTCCTTCATTTGTTCATTCGCTCATTCGTTCATTCGTTCATTTGGTCTGGTCCAACGAAGACAAGATCGCGCACACGACAAGGCTGGGATGGGAGCCTGGAGGTATTTCGCGGCCGGACCCGCTGCCTGTCGCTTGTCGGGGGGGTCCATTGGACTGGCCGGGGTTGACGAGTTGAGACGAATTCGAGACGGACGGGCTGCACCTTGCTTTTTCCGCGGCTTGGGGCTCATCCCGATGGCCAGTCAAAACTCGACGACAACGACGACAGCGACGGCAACATGACAACGACAGGGGCCGTTGCTCATCAACGTTGACGGTTGGCCAGAACAGGAGAGGCAGACGTCGGACGTGAAATTAGACTGCACACATGCGCCTTAGTCGGCCATGATCTACGGCATCAAATCACTGAGCACGTCGGAGACCAACTTGTTGGTCAATCTGCTCTGTACGTACGGAGTACGGAGTATACATAGTTGTATGTACATAGCTTCACACTTGCCTTCACATGTATGTACTGTATGTACTTGGCTCTCACGCGCGGGAGACGTTACAGACGCAGACGCAGACGCAGAGCGGGCCGAGCTCGCGCCGTGGAGGCACAGTGGGCGAATAGCGGGGCGTTCCAAACCACTGGTTCCCAGACGATCATACATACATACCTCCTATATCATATATGACATGACGTTGGACCATTGACGAACTAGAACGATGAGAAGCGTCCATGACCACAAAGCACACGTTGCACAGTGCAGCACAACGCAGTACAGCGCAGCACAGCGCAGCACAGCGCAGCACAGCGCATGCAGTGCTGGGCGAGCAAGGTGCCAATCGCCGGCAAGTCATTATCAGATTCTACACGCTGTGGATACAATCCGGAGGTGGCTGACAGGATCTTATCGGTAATAACGGACTTTCGGCGAGTGCACAAGGCACGACTTGGCTAAATATGGCACACGCCACATCGGGCAATGAGCGGAAAGAAAGACGATCAGGTGCATTTCCAGATCGCGCGTTCAATTTCTGGGGTGCGTCGTCACTGGTGGCTTGGGTTTCTCGGTCACTGCTGCAGCCGCAGAAGAAATGCGACGATGGACTCGTTGCCACTGGACCACTTCACGCATCTCTGTGTCGATTGCCTCGTCGATTGCTGCTAAGATCCCAAACAGGAAAGTATTTACCGAGTAGAGAGCCACCAGCAGGGTTGAGATGCCAACATTTCTGTCCGGTGCATCCATGTGCTCACCGCTTCCCAACATCAACACGCCACTCACACACTGGCGACCGCTCACGGCTAAACTCGGACGCTTCTTTCTTCTCGCTTCTCTGTTTCCCTTTGTCGTTTTAAAAAGGGGAGTTTCATCCGTACCGAGTGTACTCCGTACCGAGGAAGAAATGAGACACAGAAACTAAAATGGATGGAAGGAGAAAGAAATCGTAAGACGGAAGAAAGAAGAATAGAAAAGAAATGGAAGGACGACAAGGCCCCTTGCTACGATCCTAGTTTGTGCTCAGAATCCTAGCGCGTAGTCGCAGGCTCTCGCAGCAGCCGAGGATGCAGACGCGCCATGCGAACCCCCTTGCTGGCCCAACACATCGCGGCAGGCAGCCGGAGGCCCGGAGTTAGTTAGTACATAGAACCTTAGAAGGGCTTGAATCGAAGCGAAGCAGCCGGGATGTGTAAGCCAAGCACAACAAATCAATGCAGGCAAGTTGTAACGTTGTACTCCGTACATAGTTACACCCTGAAATCATCCGTGCGACTTAGACTATTCGCTGCTGTGACGATCTGCCTAGAGGTTAGGTAAGACTGTACCCCGCCCTGCGCGATCGCCTCGATGTGTACGAATCACCATATATGTACACAGCTTTCTCGTCCATGATGCCATCAAAGTCATGCGGCGCCAGTATTCTAAGGTTGCTATCACTGTGAGACGTCAGTAATGTACACCTGCAACTGTGTCAAGAACTTCTTGGAATCTACACCGCCATACAAGAATTCCTGAGTACATACCTTGAAAGAAGGGGGCCATCCCCGTAGCCTTAGATGTGACGGCGAACATGACTAAATCGTTCCGATCTCTATTCGACAGCAACAATAGCTCTCACAGCTCACAATACAATCTTGAACGTCGGCATTGACCCTATTTTCGTCTCAAATAGAAGGATCCTATGAATTTTCCAAATCCAATGAGTTCGTGAAAAATTCCATGTTTGCAATCCTGTTGTTGTCACGACAGACATGGATGCGGCAGCTCAGAAACGCCCTCGAGACCACCTTTCCAGACCAACGCAGCAACAGCTTTGCCTTTTGCACGCTGACGACTGCGTTCCAAGTCGAATTATCGAACGCTGGCAGGACGGCCCCAATGAAGCCACTATCAGTGCCATTAATGACACCTCACACAAACCTACGACCAAAGTCGAACAAGGCTTTCACTAGCCTGGAAAGAGTGTGCTTCATGCTGGCAACCTCGCTGACTTTGGCAGGATCTGGGACAATATCTGTGATACATACACCGCACACGCTACAGCAGATTAGCATATTGGACTAGGTATCTGATTGAGGCACTGCCAGCTGGATGCCGTGGCGTGAGCAATGGGTCTATTACTTCACGCTGTACTATCGAAAATTTTGGGCAACACACGAACAGCCCGACTGAAGTAGCGTCGGCAACTTGCTATTCCTCCATATCCTCCACAACGGGACAATGCGAATGCTGACCACTCAGAGTTCTCCGACATCTGACTCGAGTCCGGACTCACTCTCCTTCAACTCGGTGCTTCAAATCCAGGACCCCCATCCAGATTGGCCAGTGGCAGCCCGCCCACAACACGCCCAACGATGCGCTGGGTACGAATAGAAGGATCTCCAGCGTCTGCCCTACGCAGAACATTGATCAGAGTATCTACTTTACAAGGGGCTCAAGGCATCGAGGCCACAGCTGCCATCAACGAGATGTACCGGGTGCGAGCAGCGACTAAATTCAAGCATCAGACGCACAGGAAGGCAAGCCGAGTTGGACGAAGCGCGTGAGACAAGCCTCGGGCTTTGCGCACATCTCGTACGTGCGTCTGATGCTTGAATTTGAGTCGCTGTCTGCCCCCTGTACCTCGCGTTTACGGCAGCCGTGGCCGCGATATCTTGAGCCCCAAGCTTTGGATTCTTCATTCGCCCGAGGATTCGTCGTCATCTCGATCGTCGCGTATTGTCAATATTTGAGTCTCTGAGTGGTTAGCATGCGCATTATTCCGCTGCGGAGGAACAGTATGTTAGCTGACGCCTGTGAAGAAAAAAAATGGAATTCGCAGTCTTGTGCGCTGCTGCAGTCGGACTGTTGGCTATTAGGTTAGATACTCTGTCGACTGCGGACAAGCTGCTGAAGAAAGGTGTAGAGTTGTGGAAGCTGGCACATTCAGTGATCACGTGTCGCCGGTCACGTGATCCTGTCCACATTCTGTAACTCCTGAGTCCTGTGAAGTGTGAGTACATATTGCTATTCGCGCGACACTTTTTTTCTAATCGCGCGACAATTCCACTTTTCGCCCCACAAATTCTTACACACAACGCAATCGGCTGCGAGGGAGCATTTCATTGACATAAGTAGGATGCCTCTCGGCCGAGGTCTCGTTCATAGATGTCAAACTTTCCGTTGTGAGTTTCGGGGGTGAGAGCTGCCTCAATGGAGGAAGAGACTGGACGTCTTCATCTTCCTCCGCGATAATGTTGCCCGCATACATCGCGTGCATGGCGTGAGCTTCTTTCGGCGATGGAGTGTTTGGTGCAGGATCTAAGATAGTGGAGTTGTCGCGCGAATAGCAATACTCGTGAAGTGTCACTTTGCTACACGGGCCTGATGAGGAGTACATATACATCCAGCCCAACCGCCTTAACATATTGGTAAAGCTGAACTAATAAATGAACAACTGCCTTGCCATTGAGTTACGATACCGATGATAAAAGAGTACGCAATGAGCAGTGCGCCTTTCATCGGATCGTTCCGGCCCTTTATGAATTCACATTTCCGCTACGTCGAGGCCGCGGCCGCGCAGGGGCCACAGAACTGGGAATACTGCATGTACGAAGAGGCGATATGCCTGAACCGCGGTGCGCGACTTGCATCTCCGTTCTTTCTGCGCAGAAAATATGAATTAAAAAATACATATACTCAGTGTAGTTGTTGGACCGTAAGGTCACTCGAATAAACAATGAAAGATGAAAGCACTAGTGCATAAACATAAACAGAACGATCGTATTGGTAGCTTAGTACTCCGTATTGGGTTGTTTGTTATACATAAGATGCAAAAAGGGCGGATGCCCGCCTTGTGGTGTTGTGCTTCGCTGTGTGGGCTTGTGCCCCCATATACGAAGCACACACCAATCAGCGTGCGCTCACTACACTGCCCTTGTGCCCCACTTCTATCCGGCGATTCCAACAGTAGTTATGTATTGCATTTATTACAATTACTACCAACCTTGAGCCCATATGCCTTTTCTTCTCTATGCGTGACGACTAGATACCATGTCTAAACCAAGAAAGAAAAAGAAACGTGTAAAACTGTAATAGAGGGGATGGGAATGATGCCTTGGGAAAAAAACGAACGGGGGAAAATGCAGGGAGGGGAATAATGAAAAAAAGTGAAGAAAAAAAAGGGATAAATATAGACAAGAAAGGCGAGAAACATTCTCTCATGGTCTAGCTACCCATCGGCGACATAGCAGAAACCATGGATCCTCCTAGGCGATTTCGGATGGTGGCCGCCAGCCATTGTGATTGCCTGGTGGACGATTCTTGAACTCGGCGGCTCTAGCTCGATTGGACCATCTAAACAAAACGTTAATCAGTCAGTGGCTGTCCATTCCCAGCACAGAAGCTAAGCCCGCGCTTATCAATCAGTCAGGATGGGTACTTGGATGAACGTACATCTTGATGGGCCCTTCGTCGCTACATGACGCAATCATACACGGATCTGCAGGATTCCATGTAGCGCCATTACACCTCTTTGTGTGTCCTGATAGCCTCTCCACAGCAGCCCCTATGCTCTTGTGCCAGATGAACATGCAGCCATCTTCGCTACCACTCACGACGAAACTTTCATTGGCGCCTCCAAATGTGGACCTTATGATGAAGCGGTCCATCTTATGGCCGTGGAATTTGTGAATTGTGGTTCTCGTCAGCAGGTCGATGAGTTGCGCTTCGCTATCTGCTTTGTTGACTAGCAGTGATCGGCAGTCCTGACTGATGGAAAGGGACGTTGGTTGCGTTCCGAGATCTAATTCGTACTCTAGTTCGCGTGTTTGCCCGTTATATACGTATATTGTGGTCATGTTGTCCGCGGCAACGAGCCACCGGCCGTCGAGGGAGGCGCTCAGTGCTTGGACCCGATGCTTCTTGTTCCATTGTATCAACTCGTCTCCCGCCATGTCGAATGTGCACATGCTTCGTTTGCTGTCCAGCGTTCCGAGAATGAATGAGGCGCCGTCGGCAGCCCAGACGCAGGCGCTGACCGGCTCATCGAACCTCGGTAGCTTCTTAATCAGGGATCCAGTCTACCAAACGAATGTATCAGAAAACGGTGTTTGGATTCATAAAGGCATAGGAGAATGAAGGGAGAAGAAGGGACAATATAAAAACAAAGCTCTACGTACCGTTGTATCCCAAATCCGCGCGTAGCTGTCCCGCGAGCACGTCACGAGCATCTGATCATTCGGACTCCACGCGATGCTCGCCACGCCAGACTCATGATCCTTCTGAACATGAATAACTAACGAAGCCGAGTCCATGAATGTTTGCGTTTCCCATATGGAGACGATATTTGTTGATCCACACGAGGCGAGTCTTGACCCGTCATGGGAGAACTGCACTTCCCAGACTTCTCCCATGCCGGCATCGGGGAGTTCCAGGACGACTTCGGTGGGGAAGTTGGATCGGTCGCATATGTGGTCGGAGTACAGTGAGGGAGACGATGCCGCGGTGTGGTAGATGCAGTTGTTGATCTGACTTTGCTTGACTTGTTGGAGAAGAATAGCAAGACGGCCCTCTGGCAACATGACTGAGGGTGAAATGCAGCCTGTGCACGGCATATTAGCTTCCTGGAGTCTTGAACCTTGTTTCGCCTCATACAACTGTCACAGGGGAGGAAGAAAACGTACTCGAGAGATCTATGAGAAGTCTTCTGCGTGACTCGCCTCGTGCTCCGTCCCAGTTCGCTTTTGTCATCAATTCATTCGTCGAAAGGCACATCAAAAGGCTCGACAACAAATGCAACTTGCCCGTGTCGTGGTGCAGGGGCGCCAGCTCGTTCCGGAGTACTTGTAGAGCATTAGCCGTGTCTCTCCTTTCTAGCAGCTCCAGAAACTTTTGTTGACGCAGCCAAAATCTCATAATGACAATGTTTGAGCCGGGCGATAACAATAGGCCGTTGCCCTCTTGTGCGCTATAACCACCACGATCACCTTGCCCACTACCTTGCCCCGAAATAGTGGCACCATTCAGTAATTTTTCCGCTTCGGTCCAAGAACCTTCAAGGACCGCTGATCGAAAGGCTGCCACGGTAGGACTTTCCAGCTTATGCCCACTGACTTGACTGACACTTTCCGCAGCTGCTTGATAGCCCATGTCGGACAATGCTTGGATGAGGATCCGTGTGACCTCCTCTCTGTCGTGGCCAAAATAGGTGTACGCGAGCGGCTCCGACACTGCCCTATTGCCTCCACTCGACGAGCCCATGGCAGCAGGTGAAGCAGCGGCCCAGCGTGAGCCGTGGGCCGGATCCTCCAGCGAAGCGGCGGGCTGCGAGGCAGACTCAATGCATCCGTGTGGACGAGCGCCCGCACTTCCTTTGCCTGCCGCTGAAGATGTAGCTTCAGGCTCCATTATTGAGAAGAAAAATCTCCTTCGCTTGGCCGGGTTTGGAGAGGCAGAAATAGAGAGGGTTTCGGCGGCGGCTGTGCCAAGGCTAATACTGGTCGGCTCAAGGTCTTCTGGCAAGGAAGAAGGGCCAGACGACCGCCTTCGCCGACCGAGAACTTGACTTGGTTGGCCGAGAGAAGCACCCGGTCTTGAGTTGGAAGATTCTATATTCGCAGTCGAGGCCGGAGCGGATTCGGCAGCCTGATTAGAGAGCCCGTGGGGTGGGGATAGGTCAAGTGCTGAGAGGGCCTGGCTCGTGAGCTGCTCTGATGTTGGCGACGGAACTAACTCGTCCACGTTGGTAACGGGGTGAAGCGAACGGGAGTCGGAAGGTTGGTCCACGTCGACCGATCCGCGAGCAAGCCGCGGGCGAGAAAGTAGCTTCAGTCAACGCAATCGGTCGTGCAAGGTAGCGGCCGGTCGTGAGACGTTTCAAGCTGGAAATCGAAGCATTCGATAAGAACACGGTATTCACTGTCGATGGTAATTCTGAAGCAGGTCAAAAATCGTGCGGCCTTTTGGGGAGTTGTGTCGATAAGAGACGAATCCGTTGAATCCGCTGAATCCGTCCAAAGAGTCGGCCGGGTAGAAGCTCATGTGATGTGATGATGGCAAGCAGGAGATAAGATAGGCCTCGTGAGCCAGAGGTAAGGATGCTGCAGAAAAGGATCAATCGGCCTGGTTCGCTTGTGCAGGACTGGAGGTGCTCTAGGAAACGTGGGCTCGGTGATCTGAGAGGCTCGCGATCACAGAAAGGGGGCAAATGTCAAACGTTGTTGTTGAGAGCTTGGCGGAGCTGGGGCAGGGCAATGTTGGGAAGTCGTCACTGTCAAGCCGCACGCACGCTATGCTCTGTTATGCTATGTTGTGCTCTGTGCGCAACTTTCGCCCCCAGCAATGAGCATCAGCTCCTCTCAGACCTCTATCAGCTCCCAGCTCCAGTGGACAGAGTGCCCCAAGTCATGTGTGGCTGTCACTAATCCATGGAGGCGGTACGGCCTTTAGCTATGTAGTAGGTGTAGTAGGCGCCAGGCCGTAGGCAGCAAGCGGGGCCGGGGCAGAAGCCACGCTTCATCACGGAGTGCCAGGCAACTGCAAGTTACAACACCAACGCTCCCAGATATGTACATACATAGCCAGTGACGGTCAGTCACTCTCGAGTCTCAGGCGATCCCCTAAACAATGCTCCTACAATTCTTGCGATTCCCTCCCAACCCCCCAACAATACTTACTCTATCACTTCCAGTGTCGCCGTCGTGACGAACCCCCCTTTTGCAGTCGCAGATCAAGCATCGTGCCAAAAGCGGCTTGCGCGGGAATACCGAAGCGTATCTCGACATGCCACGACAGTCTACATTCTGCCACGTCCTTTATCAGGCTTACACAATATGGCACGGCATGAGAAAGTCTATGAGACCTAGTTACAAGATTGGCTTCAATATTGGCTTGCCGATGGGCTTCTGGACAGCCTGAAACTCGTCATCAGCCGCCTTCTCGCCTTCTGCCTCACCGTCAGCCGCTGCATGTGTAATTTGCAAAATGGAACGGTCAAGTCCGAGTTGAGCCCATGAGCTTTCACTTGGATTCTCCTCGACATGACACTCTGCGTCTCAACACTCCAACGCAATGCTCTTCTGAGTCTACGTAGATGCTGTGTCATGACCTGTCCCAGTGCGGCCCCTCCGTCCGTCGAATTACGATAGCCACCAGCTTCTCTTTTGCATCAACCCGGCAGAACGTGTACGCAGAAAACAGTGATCTTGGACTGAATCTACTCTCCACGTATCTGTCGGCATTTCGATTCCGTACAATGCTCTGACAGATTCCCATCCAATCGTTATCCTTGGTCTTTGTGATTGTCCCCTGAATCTATCTTTCCACCAATTGCCGTGAACCGGATGCCTTGGAGTCACGGAGTGTTGTACTTGTGTGAAGGCCGGCGTTGATCCTCAAGTATCTCCACCGCACCATGATCGAGTACGGTGACGTCTTCACTCTGATTAAGTCAACATCGCGTGCGATTGTATAGCTTTTGCTTAGCCCTAGGCATTCCGGCTCGGTCAAATACAGCCAACTTGGAACTTCTCCAGCCCAGCCAAGACGAAGGAAATCGCCCGGCAGGTTTGGTACCCAAGCTAGGTCCTTTATCTTTATGCAACATGCCACACACCTCACATTTTTTAACATTCGCTGTATGAACAGCGGACGCCGACTTTCTTGTCTGGCTGACTGGCAAGATTTTTTTAAGTATGAAAGAGCCTTCGCGTTTGAACCATCGTGACCCAGGCTTGGCTTGATCAAAGGCAGAGATATACGGAGTGAGTATGTACATATGTACATAGCAAGCAGCCAAGCTTGAAGCAGCAGTATCGACTGCGCCACATGTGGCTGCCCTCGTCAAACGGTACCTGATGAGCCTTGGCAGCCCAGCCCGAGACTGACGTACGGGTACTTGTTGTACATAGCAGCAACTGGCGCCACCGATTGTGAGCGATTGTGAGAGCGGTGACCCCTGCCAGGCATTGATGCAGCAACTCAGTTTCAACAAGTCTGTCTTTCCATGTTAAGCTCCTGATCTGTCATGCCTCGATACCGTCGTGCCGGTTCTCTCATCTATCGTGTCCACACCTCAGACCCAGCCTCGCAGCATCACGCTCCTTCAAACGTTGACCACCGATATTCTCGACGACCCACACCCGTCCTTGGGCACTAATTCTAAGTCTCCAACTCATCCTGCCAGTTTCCTACCCGACAAGCGACTTCCTGCGGCTGAATCCCGGTGACGCCTCCCCCTCCATCCAGTCAACAACGGGCACTCCGAGCAGTAGCCTACGCAGCCGAACGACGATACTGGCAGACATACACACACGACGTTTCGACAACCTCGAGCTACTATATCGAGGCCGTTCTGTAGAAAGCAATCATGAGTGGTACTCTCGCGACACCGGGTGGCATCTCGGATCCCGCCCTGATCCAGTGAGCAGCTCTCCCCTAATCCACTCGACAACCCGCATGGTCCGCGCGGCATGCGCGAGGCTACTGGTGCTGACGTTTGGCTCTCTTTAGACTTGTCAACAAGCTTCAGGATGTATTCTCGACGGTGGGTGTCAATAACCCCATTGATCTTCCCCAGATCGTCGTCGTCGGCAGTCAGTCTAGCGGTAAGAGTTCAGTATTAGAGAACATTGTGGGTCGAGATTTGTAGGTCACTTCCAGCATTACAAGCAGACGACAAGCCAAGGTGCCCTATGTACTCGTCTAACATTGATGAATCGCAGCTTGCCTCGAGGTAACGGAATCGTAACACGACGTCCCTTGGTGCTGCAGCTCAACAACCGCCCGGCGCAGTCCAACGGCGTCAACCCGGATGAGGTGTCCAATGCGGATGACAAAGCTGCGAACGCGGACGAATGGGGAGAGTTCTTGCACATTCCCGGCCAAAAATTCTACGACTTTGGCAAGATACGAGAAGAGATCGCTCGCGAGACCGAGGCAAAAGTTGGAAAAAATGCGGGAATCTCTCCGGCTCCCATCAATCTCCGAATCTACTCTCCCAACGTCCTCACTCTGACGCTGGTTGATTTGCCTGGTTTGACCAAGGTTCCCGTCGGCGACCAGCCCCGAGATATCGAGCGACAAATCCGAGAAATGGTGTTGAAGTACATTGGGAAGTCGAATGCCATCATCTTGGCTGTCACATCTGCCAACATTGATTTGGCCAATTCAGATGGTCTCAAGCTTGCGCGGGAGGTCGATCCAGAGGGTCAGCGGACTATTGGCGTCCTGACCAAGGTGGACTTGATGGATGACGGAACTGATGTGATTGACATTCTGTCCAATCGTGTGATTCCGCTGCGTCTGGGATACGTTCCGGTTGTGAACCGTGGGCAGCGAGATATCGACAACAAGAAGGCCATCAACGTGGCCCTCGAGTCCGAGAAGGCTTTTTTCGAGAACCACAAGGCGTACCGGAACAAGAGCTCATACTGCGGCACACCCTACCTAGCGCGCAAGCTGAATCTAATCCTCATGATGCACATTAAGCAGACGCTCCCCGACATCAAGGCTAGAATCTCCAGCTCATTGCAAAAGTACTCGTCTGAGTTGGAAAGCTTAGGGCCATCCATGCTCGGGAACAGTGCCAACATCGTGCTGAATATCATCACTGAGTTCACCAACGAGTGGCGAACTGTCCTAGATGGCAACAACACGGAGCTCTCGAGCACCGAACTATCCGGCGGTGCCCGTATCAGCTTCGTGTTCCACGAACTGTACGCAAACGGCATCAAAGCGGTGGACCCCTTTGATGTTGTCAAGGACGTCGATATCCGCACCATTTTGTATAACTCTTCCGGTTCTTCCCCAGCGCTGTTTGTTGGTACCACAGCTTTCGAGCTCATTGTCAAGCAGCAGATCAAGCGCCTCGAAGATCCCAGCTTGAAGTGTGTTTCTCTAGCATACGACGAACTGGTCCGCATTCTGTCCCAGCTGCTCGGCAAGTCCTTGTACCGCCGATACCCGTCGCTAAAGGAGAAGATGCATGGGGTTGTGATTGCGTTCTTTAAGAAGGCCATGGAGCCTACTAACAAGCTTGTCCGGGATCTGGTGGCTATGGAATCCTGTTATGTCAATACTGGCCACCCGGACTTTTTGAATGGTCATCGCGTGAGTTGACAATCTTTCCACTCCCCCGGCTACAGACCGTACACGCGCACACAACATGCACAGCTTCTTGACTTTGATGAGAATGTTTCTAACCCCACCCCATTTAGGCCATGGCAATCGTCAATGAACGCTACAATCCCGCAAAGCCAGTTCAGGTAGACCCCAAGACTGGAAAGCCACTGCCACCATCTAGCACGCCCGCACGCGCCGCAAGCCCTACAGTCCCTGAGATGGACAGTTCGGGCAATGCTGGATTCTTTGGCAGCTTTTTCGCTGCCAAGAATAAGAAGCGAGCGGCGGCGATGGAGGCTCCTCCCCCTACCCTCAAAGCTTCGGGCAATCTCTCTGAACGCGAGAACATCGAGGTCGAGGTCATCAGTATGTTTTGTGTAGCTTTGCTGTTCTTCTCGGAGTCATGAATGCTAACGTATACCAGAACTGCTTATTGCTTCGTACTACAATATTGTGAAGCGTACTATGATTGATATGGTGCCTAAGGCGATTATGTTGAACTTGGTGCAGTATGATTTCTCAATTTTACCTTGACTCTCCCTTCCTTTTTCTCTCTTCCTCACCAACCCCCTCTCTCTTTCTTCTACCTATCTATCCCCCCATCTCCGCCGCGCTCCTTCTAACATGTTCTTGCAGGCTCACCAAGGACGAAATGCAACGCGAACTACTCGAGAACATGTACCGAACCGACACACTGGACGACCTGCTCAAGGAGAGCGACTTTACTGTTCGCAGACGGAAAGAATGCCAGCAAATGGTTGAGTCCTTGGGCAAGGCCAGCGAAATCGTCAGCCAAGTTCAGTAAAAAGGGGTTTGTCATGCTGGTGTAAACCTATATTGATGAACGCGTTGGATGAGATACGCTGAACGTGGATAACGTAGGACGCGGGAAACGAAGGGGATGATGTAACATGGCACCTACTGTCGCCATGTGTTGAAGACAGAGTGAGTGATGCTCTGAAGAGGGCCCCCATATTTTTCATTTTCGATACCAACGGGTGCGTCTTTTTCAGCTTAGAGTAGACTAATTTTGTGAGAGGCTTGTGAAGTCATTGATGAAGCGAGCAACAGCTCAGGTAAGCTTCTGGCAGGGCCATTTGCGTGGCACGTTGCGTTCGTTGTTGGTCCTTAGCCGGGGATGGCGAGTGTGCATACGAGCCATGTGAGCTGTTGGTTCACGTGGTACTTGGAGAGGGAGATCAGTATGTCAAAAGCATCAAGATGGCATTGAATTGGAATTGAATGAATTGGAATGGGGATGGCGCGCGCTTGGTTTTACGAAGATGTGTATTGAAGGTGTCAGATTAGAGGAAGCGTTTAGCTTGATGAAGTTTTGGTACATGTGCATGTCTTTTCTAAGCTACATTTCGATTCAGCGCTTGGGTTTAAATTTAAGACTTCTTTCCAGTTCCCCGTGCCAAATGGCCAGTCCCAAGCTGCCCACTTTCTTGCCAAGTGCCAACTCGGCATGACTTGGTTTCCAAGAGTGTTTACAAGCACTGATAGGCTTGAGCCTGTGATATTTGGCACGAAAAGCAGCCCGATCGGTTTGTGTCTAGTAAGTCTACACTACCAAGTCAGAAACCGCACCATGATTTCCTTTCCCATCTTTCATTCCCCCTTAATCACTGGCCAAGATGTTACAGCTTCGAGCGGCTCGATGTGGACAAGACAAATGCACCCTCCTGTACATCGTAGTCCTTTCCCATCTCCCAACCCAGCCAAGAGCGCAACATATCTGGGCCGCCCTCTCCCGGAGCCAGGGGGTAACCCTCGTAGCCATCCCCGGGGACACCAGCGCCCTGCCCATGTTGGACAGCATCCGAACTCGAATTCGACCTCGGATTCGAATCTGATGTAGATGCTGATCCAGTAGGCCGCTGCTTAATAGCCAAGCACGGCGTACTACACAACCTCACCGCAGGCCTCTGATCCCCCTCCCTCCCCGGATCCCTCTCCAACTCCCCAAACTCCAGCACAGGCACCGCACATGCATCCGTCCCATCAAAGATAACCTCCCACTCATCCCTCGTCTTCCCCTTGAATACATCCCGAAACAGCGCCCTCATACCCGGCCACTCCTCCGGATTGAACCTCTCCCCCTCCCCAAGCCCCGAATGGCCGTCCAGCCCCAACCCCTTGACAAGCCTCCTAAAAAACTGCGGCTCAATCGCCCCCACAGAGAAATACTTCCCATCCCGCGTCTCATACGTATCGTAAAACGGACACCCCCCATCCAGGAGATTTCTCCCCCTTCCCCTCCCCGGGGACGCCATCCCATTCTTGAGTCCCAGCCGCGGATACGTAGCCAGATACGCCGCCCCATCAACCATATTCGCCTCCACGACCTGCCCCCGCGACGGCGAGCAAGTCTCCCTCGCAAACAAAGCCAACAAGATCCCCTGGAACAGATTCGCGCCCCCGCCAGCAAAGTCTGCAAGGATATTCGTCGGGGGGTGTGGTGTATCGTGCGAGCGGCCCAGGAGGCTGAGCGTACCGGAGACGGCTAGGTAGTTGATGTCGTGGCCGGCCATGGAGGCGTAGCGGCCGTCGCGGCGGAATCCTGTAAGACGGGCGTATATGAGGCGTGGGTTTAGCGGGAGGAGGTCTTGGGGGCCGAGGGTGAGTTTTTCGAGAACGCCGGGCCGGAAGGGGTCGATGAGGATGTCTACGCCTGCGTCGGGGGGGCCGTCGGGAGGGCCTGAGCAGATGAGTCTTTTGATGAAGGCTATGCCGGAGGGGGATTTGAGGTTGAGGGGTATGGAGGCTTTGTGGCGGGTGAGGGGGTCGGAGGGGGGGAGGGAGGTTTGGTGGTGTGTGTTGGGGGTGGGTGGCCGGTCGATGCGTAGGACGGAGGCGCCGGCGTCGGCGAGGAGCATGCCTGCGAAGGGGCCTAGGAGGGAGGATGGATCATGTTAATCGGGGTGTTTGCGTTGGACGGCATGGCGGGCGTGGGATGGTGGATGGTGAGAGTTTCTTGAGCTTGATGCGGGTTGTGGTTGTGGGAATGGAGAGAGGAGAGGAGAGGAGAGGAGAGCAGAGGAGAGGAGAGGATGGACCAGGTGCCAGGCCGGCGAATTCGAGAACTTTGAGGCCCGTTAGGGGAGGGGGCCCAAATGGTGACGACGATGTCATGATGATGTTCTTTTCTTTTTGTGCTTTTTTTTTTTTGGCTGTAGGATGGGATCGTGTGCTGAAAAGAGGGCGTCAGTATCGTTTTGAAGTCGTTGCGTCTCGATTTCCTGCTTCAATTCTCTGATCCTCAGTCACTCCATCACAGACGAGAGAGTAGCAGGTGTGACTTTCGAGCGTCACGCGGCGTGAACTTGAGTTCCAACAAGGACGAACAAGTTCCGTCGAACGGGTCTGACCAGTGAGAGCCATCACATCACGTCCGCTTTTTGCATCCGAGAGGACCGGGGAGTCGGGACA
Organism: Claviceps monticola; assembly: GCA_018360055.1. NCBI lineage: Eukaryota > Fungi > Ascomycota > Sordariomycetes > Hypocreales > Clavicipitaceae > Claviceps > Claviceps monticola. The sequence continues at coordinate 41,556 of SRPP01000154.1, forward strand.
AGGTAGGTATGGCAATTGACGACGTGTCCTGCCGACTGCGCAAGGTATTCTGTGCTGGAAGCCTGGAACGGCGTGGCGGATAGATTTGGATGCCGCGATCCAGTACCGGGCAGTGGAGGCAGAAGCGGGCCGGAGTCCGGAGAGGATATCGCCGGACCGGGGGTGAGAAAGAAGGCGGGAAGAAGGCGGGAAGAAGGTGGGGATCTGCAGGTGCAGCATTGCCTCGCATGATACGGAGTACGGAGTACGGTATGATGCATCGCATCTTCAACGCTTCCTCCTTGGCACGTGGTACAGTCTCTCTACCCGCACCGCAGTTGTCGGCTGTCACCCAAATACCATGTGTTGCAACGATCAGACGTGATCTCAAAGAATCTCAAAGAACGGGCCGCAGAATCTCGAGTGTCACGGCAGCTCGTTGCTCTATCCCTGTCAAAGCACCCTCCCTCGGTAAGCAACGTCAAGGATCCCTAATCTAATGCTCGTATAAAGCTTGTACAAAGTACTTTTGCATATTTCCGAACATAAGCTTAGCTCCGTTGCGGTACTGTGCGGTCGCTGCTGTTCCGAACCTGTTCCGATTCCTTCCGAACCCTACATGCTACTGAATGTCAAAAACACCTGGTAAAGTTCATCACTTGCGTGTTGTTCAATGAAATGGGCCAACAGATGATTATTGAAGGCGCATCTAGAAATGAAATCCACCGAAATCCAGCTCGCCTGCTTGCTTCTTGCATGCTTGCTTATTATGCATACCCAAAGCCTGATTCACCAAGCTGAAAAAACACACCCCACGTAGTCGGCATTTCCAACACCCCTAAAACCTATGGCAAAGCTTCTTCTTGGCGTGTATACCTCTCCTCCTCTTCCTCTTCCTGCTGCTCATCCTCCTCCTCCTCCTCCTCCTCGATTCCCAGAACCGCCGCCACGCTCGATAGACGCATCTGCCGTCTCGCAACTAGATCCGAACACGGCAGACTCGGCCGCGACTGTTTCGAGATGGACTCCTGCGATCCAGATCCAAACACACGCGGTGATATACGGACCAGGATCAAGCGTAGGGTGGGAAGACTGATGCCCACGACACCGACGTTGATCTCAATGGTGGACCACAACGTCACTTCGTAGTAATCCACGGTCATATTGATGGAGGCATCAAAGTTGGACAGGGAGGCGAGCCGAAGCGTGGACACTATCGTGATGCTGAAAGGAGTCAGCATAATTCAGCATTCGACACAACAACTCATGCATTTATAGAAAAGGCCAGAGCAAATAGGGGCCGAGCAAAAATTGCAACATACAATGTCCCCATGAGAAACATAATCACAACACCACCCTTATGCTTCCAGTGCAGTTGCAGATGCCGCACCCGATTCAGCGGAATCATAATCATCCACAGATCCAGCGCAACATTCAGCGACCCATTCACGTATGCCAATGGCGCCGAAGGAATACAAAACCCGTCAACCCCATTATCCACAAACTGCCTCCAGTAATACGAGACAGGCCTGCACTGGAACAGCGTGACAAGAATGCTCGCAATCGCCAACAAAGCATTGAAGACCACACAGCCCCAGAGCATACGTCGTGTCCAGGGCCCAGTGCTCGTGCTCGGGAAAATAGTCATGTAAAACGCCAGCAGCGCCATCTTGACGAGCGCAATATCAAGAAGGTACAGCGACTCCAGGATCCAGAGGTACAGCGCGAATTGGGAAACCGTACTCGTTGATAGCGTCCATGTATCTCTTCCCAAACCATATTGCACTAGGCCGGCAATATTGACGACAGCGCACGGTATACTAAACACCATGATGGCCACGACGACCCAATCCTCGGGACCGTATCGATGACGCGAGCTATAGTATCGTTTGTAGACGAGGCGCGCTGCTGTGACGAGTATGGAGAGGATGCCTAGGCCGAGGTTGACGCCTAGGTATTCGTGCGCTTCTTTTGATGATCGGTGAATGGTGCCGAGGCATGCTGGGCTGGTTATCCTTTTTGCGGCTGCGTCAATGATTTTCGGGTCAGCGAGGGCTTCTTTTTTTTATTCTCTTACCCCCCGAATAACGGAGGGAATGACGGATCGGGATTCCAAGGGGATGAAGTGGTTTTTTTTTTTGGGGGGGGGGGGGGGGGGGGGTTTCGCCGGTGTTGAAACGTACACATGATGTCTTCATAGCTGCACGAGCGTCGCAGGCATGATGGCGAATTGTCGATTGCATTGTCGACTTTACACGCGCAGATCTGATTCGTGCAGTTCGTGTCTGTGAAGCTTTGGTCCATACATTGTAACTTGAGGCGAGAGATAATGATCAATATTTATTGACAAAAGAACCAATTTGGGAGAGAATAAGACATGTATCTTTGTCATGCGTTTTTGTTTTTGTCAAGAGAGGTGCGGGGGAGTTGTTTGAGGCTTCTCGATTAACTGGATGGGATAGCCAGCCGGGATATGGGGGATTATTCAGACAAAAAGGGATACATGAGGTTCTTACACACAGTACAAGGCGGCAAGTCGGACATAGAAAATAGGACAGAGGGAGAGTTGGAGCGTCGAGTGTGGGCGCGCCCGAGCCCCTGGCCGTGGAACAAGCTGATGCAGAGCATCATGAGCCAGATATTCGTGTGCCGGAGCGGCATCGCAGCTCTCATGATGGAGGAGAGCCCGCACAGCAGGCGAACCCTGCGATGAAGTGAGAATGCAACATTCAAGACATTACACTCGTTGCGTAACGAATCCAGGTAGGGGGAACAGAAGGAGAAAAGGAGCCTTCTCCTCGAAAAGTTGTTGTGCGTCCTGTGCGTCTGGACGATTGGGAGAAGAGAGACACCCCGTTGGGACAAAAGTGGCACATACTTTGAGAAATTCTGCTTCTTACATGCTATCAGTTAGATGCATCAGTGGCTGAAGCTTATTGAGACAGACGAGACAGACGAGACAGACGAGACAGACGAGACAGACGAGACACAGGCAGGCTTTTGCCCTAGACCTCGTCTGTCTGCCTGCAGATTCTCGCAATCTCCCCCTCTCAGTACTAATAGCGGCCTATGTAACCCATTTCCAGATACGGCAGACGTTTTAACATCGATAGCTGTGTAGATAGCCGGGGCCCGGGACGGTCCATCACATGGGGGCCAGATGCGGCATGCCATTGCCATGGGCAATGGGCATTCGACTCCGCGAGCACACACGATGCGCTTGGCCCAACCAGATCACGCTGCTGGACCATGGGCATTGCAAACTGGTCGGTCTCTGGTCTTGTGTTCCTCAGATGTCGACCGCGGGTAAAGCCTAGATGAGATCTCGGGGAGAAAATGTCGGTCGGCGGCAGTGGTGCCGGGGCCAAGGGAACGCATCTCGATAGGTAATCATAATCGAGTGCTGGAGTCTGGCTGGCTGTGAGCCCCCCACCAGTGAGTGGCCACATGGCTGACACTGGTAAGTAGCAGGAGATGTTTGTTTCCGGCGTTTAGTCCAGATCTGGAATGGACTGCATGGGTTGATGACAAGCAAATTGCCCTCGTCTCAGTCGTTGGCGTGGTGAGGGGTCCCGATGCTGCATCGGACCGATTGGTGTGGTGGTTGAAAATGAAGGTCTTGAAGGTCCACTTTATTTGGCCGACGTTGATCGGATCGCGGAGTTGTTCTTTATCTTTAGAGACTATCTTTATTACGGCCCAACGAAAGATGCGCCTGTCAAAATTGACAACGCCGCCAAACTGCCAAACTGCCAAACTGCCAAACTGCCAAACTGCCAAACTGTCAAACTGTCAAACTGTCAAACTGTCAAACTGTCAAACTGCCAAACTTCCAACCACGAGAGGGCTTCGTGCATCATATTTCTACGGAGGCGATTGAACGGCATCACAAGCATGGAAAAGCCACGCAACGGCCTGTTTTAGCAGACGGTTACACGCGCAAGTATTGTGACATGCCGCTTATACGTTCTTGCACCTTCTCATTGGTGTCTGACCAACGAATCAGGCTCCCCCGGCAGCCTCTTGAGAAGTTTATGAGATGATCTGTTGATACAAATGTAGCTACGCAGAAAACCCAAGCATGAACCATGGCATGGGCAGCAATCTGGCAAGGAGGGAAGTTCAATACCGTCGTTATGATCCGTGGCGAACCCGGATGGCGCCGGGTCCGGGGTACCTTCAAAGACTCATTCATTAGCTATCTCACCCAAGAGCAGATCTGAGAACCGTGGAAGCTGTCATCATGTTTGCATGATTTGCTACGAAATGACCCTTCATCGATATCAGAATGTTTTTTTCCTCTATTCCTTGCCGGGACGCCGTTGGGACATAGTCTTGAAAGATGAGTCGTCAATTATCGTTGTGCGTTACATACTGTCAATTGGAAGCTCTGAGCCTCTGTTCACCCTGTCTTGTCAAAACGCGATCGGTTTGTAAAAAGTCGCCAATCTACGATCCTCGCTTTGGCGTTTTATTGTATATTTTCTTTGGACGGGTAGATATCGGGACAGAGGAGGAGTAAGACGGGGGGTGGTATGTCACATGTATGGATTCATTCAAGCTTTGGCTCGTCTTCTTCATGTCATGCAGCAGGCAGGCTGCAGCCGAGGCCAAAGAAACGAGCTGGCTGGTTCGGGTGAGTCGTGGTGACACAGCGGGAGCGGATCGGCTCCGAATCCGACGCGATGCACGTGGAGCAACGAGACTCACTCCTCCAATTAGGTTGCCCCGCGGGGTGACGGGACTTTTCGACAGGTGCGTTTCGATTCGACAATCTGCGCCACCTCAGCATCGTAAGACTCGTACAGAGCGGTCACCGCAACTTCGCAAAGCCGTCAAGCCAACAGCACACATTGATACCTTGTTTTATTCATTGCCGTCTGTGCGAATGGATTCACCACCATGGATGCGGACACGAAACCCGAACCAGCGAGAATAACGGCCACCCCAGCCCAGGCTGCTTTCGCTCACGAGCTGCAAGCTCAAGCGCAAGCTCAAGCGCAAGATCAAGCTCAAGATCAACGCCGCCAGTTGTCCTCGGATCAAGAACAAGCTCGGTCTTCACACTCGACAATCGATGTCGGTGAACATACATCCCCCGCGCCCACGCAGCGACTAAAAAAATCGTCATCGACTTGCTCCACCTGTCGATGTCGCAAAGTGCGCTGCAATGGAAGTCGGCCAGTGTGCTCTGGCTGCCAGAGGCTCGGCTTCTCCTGCTCCTACGATGATGCTGATGCAGATAACTGGAATATGGCTATACCACGGCGAAGAGTGAAACGGGCCTGCCTGAGCTGCCACAGTCGCAAAGCCCGCTGCTCAGGCCAGACGCCAGCCTGCGATCGATGTCGCGTTCAGGGCATCCATTGCGTGTACCGCTCAGGAAGACGAGCCCCGGGACCGACAGCTCGGGACAATGCTCATCGTTCACAGACTCCTCGTAGCCAGGAAGGCGATGAAGGATATCGCCAGAAGGGGGTGGATCACGACGGACTGGAAGGCGCCGATACGTCCCCAATGGATCAGGCAAATACACCGAGCACGTTCAATCAAGACAGGTAAGCAGGTTTCTTCGTCACAGCGCGATACACTCTAGGCAGCACTACTGACTAGAACTTGATATGAACTGCAGTACCGGCAACGAGCCATTCTTTGATTCAGTCATTGGGCGCGCTTTCGACCAGTTCTTCCGCCACGTACATCACATCCCCATGTATTCGTTCTTACATCGAGCATCACTTATGGAGCAGCACCATGCTGGGAAAGTGGACATGGCTCTGCTGTTGGCGCTCATTGGCATTACGTCGTGCCTCACCGACATGGGTCCCGGCGTGCGCGAGTACGGTGACCGTTGTATCGACCGAGCTGAGAGCTTGATCTTCGCCGACTACTCACGACCCTCCACATTCAAGGTTCAGGCTCTTGTCCTTATGATCAAGCATAGGATACTTTCGAATAGGTACCCGAGTGCCTTTATGCTTCTCAGCATGGCCTCCAGATTCGCTGCGGCCCTTCGTCTGAACCACAAGAGCCCCAATCTCTGTTTTCTGGCTCAAGAATCCCGACGAAGACTCATGTGGTCGTTATACTGCATCGACACCGGAATTGCTGCCGGCTATCGGGATTTCGCGCTATGGCGGGCAGACAGAATCTTTGTTAGCCTACCTTGCAACGAAAGAAACTTTGAATTCGACCTACCGCAGCCTGCTGAGATGCTCATACCCGACAGCCTCGGTGCGGATGCGCAGCAATCGGAGGATATTGGGAGTCTGGCTCTGCATATCCGCATACTGCACCTACGCCAGAAGATCATTGAGTTCACCAAGGATGTTCTCGTCAGTCGAACAATCACAGACACGTCGAGCCTGCAGGAGCCGATCTTGGCCTTACACAATCAGTTGGATGACTTCGCCGGCAGACTCCCTGCGTCATTCCAGTTTTCAGAAAGCTCCCTCCGGCTTCGTGCCTATTCGCCTCGCATCTGTGTTTTCGTCATGATGCATATCTGGTGGCACCAATGCCACTGCGACCTGTACCGTATGACTATGGCCGGATTCCGAGAGGCGTTGCCCGAATCGACTCTTGTCCGCCTGGATCCAGGGTTCCTCACGCACTGCCAGCGCCAGTGCGTGGAACACTCGCTCGCCATGGCCGATATCTTTGCGTCGATGCAGAAACTCGGTGCGAAACCGGTGGCCGATTTAGATCTTGCCCTGTGCGCCTACCAATGTGCTCGCATGCTCAAATACGCCCTGCATGGCCGGGGAGACCAATTTGGCTTGACAGTCGAATCTGTCACGGAGAAGGCACAGGTCTGCCTCGAGGCTATCAAGCAGTGCTGCATGGGACCCGCGGCAGGCGCCATCCGGTCCGATTTGGAAAGACTGATTAGCCAAGATCTCGGCGCGGAGGCATCGTCATCCCCACACGATGCCTCTCGTAATGCCAACGAATCCAGCCGCGCTCAGGCCTCCGACAACGACATGTCTTCTGGGCATTCTGTGCTCGGGAACATTGAACTCACCGAGGACCCGAGAGTGATTTCTCCATTAGCGACTCGGACAATACGTAGTCCACCACATCCAACAGAAGCGTCCTTCCTGGGTTCTCAAATCGTTCATTCGAATAGCATGCAAACATTGCTTTCTGCGGCCCAAACTACTCAAACGTGCCTGGCAACACCGGACCTCTGGGGCATTACCACCACCCCGCAAATGCCCACCTTGACACCGACACTTTCTCTAGCGAATGTAGAGACTGGCATTACAGAAGAGCATAGAGAAGGAAGCCACGCATCACAAGGAAAATCAGACTCGGCATCTCACGAACTCAATAGCGCATACGAAGGCGTCTTAGATGGCTTCGATCAAGATCACGGCCTTGCCCACGCCATGGGTGTAGAAGCGACGCCGTGGAACTGGAGTCGGGACTTGCAGTGGCCGGATTTTCTGAGCAATGGCGTTGGAGTGTGAGGTTTTTGAGGATCATGATGAAAATTGTAGATGGCCGGTGGCAGAAGTTACGTAACATGCGCCATGATGCCACATGGATGTTGTGTGGAGAACAACGATATGCAGTGACGAGTCGAGGTCGAGGTGGTCATGTCGTGATGATGGATGTGGACAATGAGATGAAGTGAAAAAAAAAAAAAGGTGGAAAAATAAACCCTGCAGCGATCTTTGTATGAATCATGGAAAAGTTGTAGATAAGGATGAAGCTTCCATGATGGACATTGCAAACACGAGAAACGAGTCAATTGGAATGAATATCTCATGAGGGGCACATGCCACATGGGGAAGGATGAGGATTCAGGAATTCCGATTATTGTTAAATACACTAGCTGAGCTGACCTAGGCTGCCCAGTTCTAGAACTTCTACATGGTAAATCATAGAGGAAAAACCCTAGTACAGGGAGGAAAACCTCTATGCT